>JAYMSF010002481.1:0-10228 GCA_036897335.1 Silene vulgaris
TTTTTTTTTTTTTTTTTTTTTTTTTTTTTATAAATTTAAAATTCGGATATCCAATTTTAAGAAAATCACAATCCACATCCGATCCAGTTTATTCGGAAAAAATCGGATCGGATATCCAATTTAAACGGTATCCATATATTTGGATTATTTTTTTCGAATTTCGTATCGAATTCGGAAAAAAAATCGGATCAAATAATTTTTACTCAGCCCTAGTTTTGGGGGGTGGGACGAGTAGTTTCGGTAATTTGTGTTTATCAAAATTGTCGATGATTTGATGTACTTCGTCGCCGATACTTGAGCAATTGGATTCGGAAAATATGGGTTTCCGGTCCAATACCAGGAAATAAAAGAAGTGAGCGAGTGCCCGGTTAACACAAATTCAAATTTGAAACCTATCAACGGAAACAATCAAAAATGCATCTTCTTCCTTTAACGTAAATCATAATTCATAATCATTCTCCCTCTAAAACTTTTCTGTCTTTTTTGTTTCCTCATCCTATTTTTCTCTGTTCAAATTAAACACAGTTTAACCGATGGGAGAAGAAGAAGAAGACAATCCATGGCACGATCCCCTTCTTCTAACCGACGTCGTTTCTCGTCAATTACATTCCTCTTCTTACGGTAACTAATTCTTCCTTCAAGCCTAATATTGGATTTTATCCATTTTTTATTTTTATTTTAGCTCTCTTAAATCGGCTCACCAAACCCTAGAAATGGTGATATTGTACTAGAAATTTTGAAAATTGGTTGGTACTTGGTTATAGTGATTACTGGTTACATAGAATCATGTTTAAAGTTTGAGATTCCGATGGATTTTTGTCCCTAATTAGTTTGATGATTATTGGTATTACTGTGATTTGACATTCTGAATTTGATGAATTAGATATCACTGGGGTACATAAAAGTATGGAGATTATTAGTCCGCGCCGATTTTGCGATCTCTTCAAGGGAGACCCAAGCAAGGGTAAATGACCGCCTCACAATACTTTTTTTGCTTGTAGTCGGTCGCAATGCGAATTGGAGTTGTTAACAGTTTAAATACTAATTGCAGGCCAATTGATGTCGACTGTTTCGTTAAGCTCGCCTGAGTTGGTTATGTGTTCTAGTTCTAGGTCGCCTGATATTCCCAAGCGGAGTTGTTTGGACTCGCCTATTTGCTATGAGAGTGAATCTCAGAAGGATAGGGCGGCATCTTCTGTTGTATTGTCGCTAGAAGAAGGCATTGACGGGGTCAACCCCGATGCCTCTAGGGATACCCATGACTCTTCTAAGTTCTCATCATTTTGGCATTCATCTAAAGAAAGTGGATTCAAAGGAGATGCTTCCTTTGAGCTTACATCAGAAGCCAAAGTCGCGACTGAACTTTCTGATGTAGTTAGTTTACAAGTACAAGATAGGGATAGTGGTGGGTCTCAGGGTATGGAGGATGTTGAGAAGCTACAAAAAGATTATGCAATTCAAAAGCTCGAACTTGAAGAAGCAAGAAATGCCATAGACGAGTTGAAAAGAGAAAATCAAACTAGAAGTGATGAGTGCCAAAAGGCTTTGAAATCCTTGCACGAACTCCAAAGCGAGCTCATGCGCAAATCAATGCATGTTGGATCTTTAGGTATTGCTGATTTTTATCTGTTTCCCAAATTCGAGTAACTATTGTATGATTGTCGACTGATGACTATTAATCAACTTGCAGCATTTGCTGTTGAGGGACAAGTAAAAGAAAAGAGTAAATGGTTCACTGCCTTACGTGACTTAAAGAGACAATTGAAGGTATTGTGATACTTAATTTTAGGGACTAGGCTTTAGCTATATTTTTGTGAAACCGTCTTGACTTATAACCAAATCTCAGATTTTAAAAATGGAGCAAATTTCTATATCCGAGGAAGCACGGAAGTACCAAATTTGCCTTCAAGATATGGATGAAATTAAGTCCACTGTTCAAGCCACAAGTAATGCAGCTACATCAGATGAAATGATTAATGTATTCAAAACTGTGTTTATTTTTCATTCGGTTATTTCTTATAATTCCGCTTTCATTGTTGACAGTCACTCAACAAGTAGCCTATCATGATGAGCTGAAGATGAAAATCACTGACGGGGAGAAGCAGAGGAAGGAACTTTATAATAAAGTTTTGGAGTTGAAAGGTACCTAGGATTCATCCATGTTTTTATGGAATCTCCAAAGCCTTCATTAGATACATAAGAATATGGCAATGGTAATAATCTTCTGTTCATTTTCAGGTAATATACGCGTCTTTTGCCGCTGCAGGCCTCTGCATACAGAGGAGATAGTTACAGGAGCTAGAGTCTCTGTTGATTTTGAATCTGCTAGAAATGGAGAACTTATTATCAGATCAAATGGCTTCCCAAGGAAAACATACAAGTTCGATGCTGTTTTCAATCCGCAAGCAGATCAAGGTAGTGTGAACTTCAGATAGCCACTTAGTTCTACATGTACTTCACTGATGCAAACTTAATTTGGTCAACAATTGGTTCTCATATAAGTTTCATGTTTAACCAGCTTCCGTATTTGAGGATACCGCACCATTTGCTACTTCTGTTCTAGATGGATACAATGTCTGCATTTTTGCCTATGGGCAGACTGGGACTGGAAAGACATTTACCATGGAAGGCACGGAAGAGGATCGTGGTGTCAATTATAGGACTCTGTCAGAGCTATTCCGCCTTATTAATGACAGAAAGGAGCTATTTCGATATGAAATTTGTGTAAGCGTGTTGGAGGTCTATAATGAGCAAATAAGAGACTTGTTAGCTTCTGGTATTCAGCCAGCTGCAGTTTCAAGGAGGTATGCCAACTGACCTTGTAAAATTTGTACAAGAATAGTCTTTCCTTCTGTTATTTTTTTCACGAGAGTAATCTTCAATGTACTTGCTTTTTACCTTCACCAATATAGGTACTATCACTCAAATGTATTATTTATAGATGTACTATCATGCACCAAAACCCACAACTAAAATTTACCTGTAGAATAATTAATACAAGCATGCACAGAAGCCTAAAACTAATAGTAATCACTTGCTGATATTTACTTCTACGTACGTCCTAGGCTTGAGATAAGACAGATTAGTGAAGGGGTGCACCACGTTCCCGGATTGATTGAAGCACATGTAAGCAACATGAGTGAGGTTTGGGATGTTCTAAAGACGGGAAGCAACGCAAGGGCAGTAGGCTCCACCACTGCCAATGAGTACAGTAGCCGGTCTCACTGGTCTGCTCCTTGACATTTTCCTGACACCACATTCATTGCCTCTAGTTTTACATTGCTAACCTATTTAGTGCTATTTTGACCTGTGATGCAGTATGCATTGTGTGATGGTGAAAGGTGAGAATTTGTTAAATGGTGAGTGCATTAAAAGCAAGCTGTGGTTAGTTGATCTAGCTGGTAGTGAACGGATAGCTAAGACGGAAGCACAGGGTGAACGACTAAAGGAAGCACAGAATATAAACAGATCTCTTGCTGCTCTCGGTGATGTCATATCCGCATTGGCAAACAAAAGTCAACATGTGCCGTTTAGGTAAGGTCTCAACTAATTTGTAGAGATTTGCGCCTATTTTTATTGTGTGGTATGTCTCACTCATTTCTCTTGTTTCCTACATTTTCTTTGCAGGAATTCTAAGCTTACACATCTACTCCAAGATTCTCTAGGTCTTTTGGGATTTTTAGTTCTGAATATTGATGAGCTTTGTGACTCTAATCAACTATTGCTGAAATGCTGTCTTATCTTTTTGCAGGGGGAGATTCCAAGGCTCTTATGTTTGTACAGATCAGTCCCAACGAGAATGACTTGAGTGAGACTCTATGCTCACTAAACTTTGCTAACAGAGTGAAAGGAGTAGAGTTAGGTCCAGCTAAGAAACAATTAGATAACGCTGAATTTCTAAGATACAAGCAACTGGTAATATTTTCTATCTGATTCCACGCTAAATGTACAATAAGCGTAGCTCAGGGTTGGGTAATTGTTCTCTGATTTTCCCATTTACAGGTTGAAAAGACCAGGCAAGAGGCAAAGTTGAAGGATGTACAGATTAAGAAAATGGAGGAAACAGTACACAGTCTGGAGATGAGGGTTAAAGACAAGGACCAAAAGAACAAAATCTTGCAAGAAAAGGTGTGTTTCAACTTCGACCATGCGACTTATGTTTAATGAAGTACAGTACAAAAGAGCCTTTTATTTTTGGGGTATATATTAACAGTTTTGATAATACAGGTGAAAGAATTGGAGACACAGCTCCTGGTGGAGAGAAAGTTGGCAAGACAGCATGTTGACACCAAGATAGCCGAACAACAGCATCAACATATGATGCAACAGTTTGAAGAACAGAATAGTGCACCCACAAGACCACCTCTAGTGGCTAAAACGTTGGGAAATACGAAGAATACCAATGATCTCACTGCATACACCCCGAATCCCTCTCGTTTTCTTCCTGACCATAATAGCCACCAAACACCATCTTCCTTTCATATGTCAGACGGCTTTGTTAGGGACATTGATTTCCTAGAAAAAGAAAATAACCCTGATCTAGGAGAGCTACAATGGCAGCCGCCTAATAAAACAGGCAGGGCATCTCTCTGTCCTATATCCCAGCAAAGGGCTGCAGCAACAAACACAAGGCGTAACTCATTAATTCCATTACCGAGTACACCTATGACAGTCATAAATTCTAATTTACCTTTACCGCAACCCTTGGTTGAGGTGAAAGAAGAAGAGAGAGAGGAGGTTGAGCTCCCTATCTGCAGCTCTAAGGGTTTGAAAAGAGGGAACAGCGCGATGAGGAGAAGTCTTCAGAAAAGAATCAAATCTCCAATGCAACAACAGCTTAGGAAAGGAGGCGTAAATGTCGGAATGGAGAAGCTTAGAATCTCGATTGGTAGCCGAGGTAAGTTGGGGCAAAGGGTTTTGCTTGGCAATGCCAGACGAGTTCCAACAAGGGAGGTTCGGAAACAGACCCACAAAGACAAAGAACGGGGCTGGAACTTTTGAAATATTTTATGTAGTAACAACGGACCCTTGGTGTTCCTTGTTAAGATGTAGTTGTTTTTTAGTGTCAACTTCTTTTTTCTGGGTTAGATGATGCTTGTCATCTGAGATAAGTTTGTGTACTTCTGCTTAACGTATTTGGTTGTGTATATAACTTGATTGACCGTGTTTTTGTCTGCGATTTGTTAACATTGGAAGTATTGAATCGCCAAATTTATGGGTCACACACCCAAGTCTTTCTCTTAATAATGATTATGCCAACTGTAAAGTAATACCCTCCATGTTTGGCCAAAGAACAAATCCAAAATACTTGGATGAGATTTTCTATTGATTTTTTTTTAATAATTTGTCGAACTACTAACATAAATATCGTTTGCTCAATTACAAGTACATTTTCTTATCAAAAATATCGTTCATGTTTATTAGAAAACGAAAGTACCACGTAAAATACAAAATGGGATATCACGTAGAAAGAATTTTTGACAATTCAAAGTAAGGAGTCAACTCGAGTTGGAAGCCTACGGAAGAAGTTAGAGGGAGTAGATGGGAGCTTCCTCTTGAGCTTAGGGTGCCGTAACATGTAAAACACAAGCACAATAAACATCGCTCTCAAAGGGATAAGATAGAGAATGAAGCCTGCTACCAAACAAAAGCTCACAAACAACCCAGTAGCTCTTGGATCCCTCCAATTGAGCAATGATTGCATTCTCTCTAGTTGAGCAGCTAAGTCTCCCAACACCGTCTGAACGTGTCCTGCACCCAATCTCAACCTGTTGTATCGAAACTTCAAGTCCTCTTGCTTGCATGTTGTCGGGACTCTGTCAAATTCCTCTTCCAAGTCTCGCTGTACGGTTTGGCCGATACAAGACAATTTAGGATCCATGTGTGGTGGGTGTCGTGGCCTCGTTTTATAGTTCCAGACCCCACATACAAAGAGGTTCATGCAAATGCTCGGAAGAATTAGTTGTGGGAATAACACTAGGATAACCAGAAACAAGTGCACCAGTGCTGTTAGCCAAGGCATCTTCCAGCTACAAATAACACCTACCCACTTGCTGATATTTTCGAGACTAGAAAAAACGAGTTTGATCCTATGACAGTTTGCTAAAGTTCTTCTCATACACCAAAGATTGGAGTCGTAATCGAGAAGGTACTCGATAACCTCCTTTCTTACCGGTGGTTCTGATCGACCCAACCTTGAAGCAAGCAGTTGAGTAGCTTGGTGCCTCAGTGTCACTTGTTGATGTAAAGATAAAGGGTGAGTATAATGCATTTCAGGAAGAATAGGGTTACGATATATCTGGAGCAAGTTGAACATAGAGGTGCAACTAAATCTTATGGCTAACTGAAGCTCTCCCATCTTATTCAAACCATTAGTCTGCAAACTTAGAAGGGGGTAAGAGTAGGTGTAAGTCCTACCAGCCTCAAGAGTTGACACTCGAATCCTTACCTTACCTATCCTAGAATCCTGTGTCTTTCCATCATCAGTACCCTGCAAGTGACAGTTATCAAACACTCCAATTGTTATTACAGTGCAAGGATCATAAACTTCCCAAGTATATTGTTCATTCCATTGAGGTGAAGTGCTATCAATTATTGTCCTGGTCCTAACCCATTTCTGCCCGTATTTAGCAACACAGTATGCATCTGTTCTTCCATGTGTGTTCTTCTTCATCAAAGACAAACCGGTAGCGTTTAGAATACCCAGTTGTAGCACACCAAGCCCCTGCTTCCATAATTGTCTAACAGTTGGTCGAAGATCACTACTATATTGAGTCGTCTCATCCAAAACATGGTACCCACCATCTAAAGACGCCCTCAGTTGCACCTTGTTGGTTAATAACTTAATATTGCTTGCACCATTTTGACCTTCAACTGGTGGTTTGGTAGGTTCCTCAAGACTATACCACCTCGGATCAACAGGCTTATCAACAAGCCTTCTCTCTAAACTCCCTACATGAATAATACATTTTCCAATCACCTCTTCTTTATTCCCAACCTTGTTTTCCAAGGTCAAGACCAATGGGCTCTCAAAAGGCTCAGCCATGACAAACATCAAGTCCTCGTTCCATACTGGGTTTTGATTCTTGCTAAGAGAAATCTTAGTCATCCTCATTAGATCCCCGAAAATAACCCTCACAAAAACCTCTGGGATCCTATTCTTATCCTTTGTCTCTAAGTCCCTAACCTGAATTACATTCACCCTTAGGTACCAAAGTTTAGGGGACATGTACACCTTTGACCTGGTGTTCACTATGCATTCACCACTTACATAAGCTGCATCAGAATGCCATGCTTCAGTGAACGCCTCATCAGCTTGGGTCCCTACCCAAACCGCCAGCATCAACTCGCCATTCACACAAATCCCATTATTCAAACTCTCCAACTTATACCATTGTGGGGCCAAAGGACTATCTGGTGCAATCCTGATAGGAGCCTCATTAGCATCAAGCCACACTCTACCCTTCATTTCATCTCCCTCGCCTCCTTTGCTCATCACGAATACTTCTAAAATGGAGGAGTGAACACGGTCTTTCGAGAAAGCAAAAATATGATTCCATTCAGGGTTAGGATTCTTTTCGAAATGTTTAGTACGAGCGCGATTGTTTCCAATCTTGACTTCAATATATGGATCATATTCTGGATGATCGTCACCCCCATAAAGATTTTTAGCTTTCACTATTCTGACGTACAAGTAGTTCATTGGCTCTACCAAGTTGAAAGAACCTGCAGATATGTTGTTTGAGCCTATCTTTGGGAATGTTTCCTTTAGTGAAAACTCATTCGTTGGTGTTGCTGGTTTCAAATGTGAATTTTGGTTTTTCCCCATTGTTACAACTGTATAAAAATAACATAAAATTATATTACTAGTAAAAAAGTTTCATTCATATGTTTTCTTACGACTTGAATATGCAAGTTATATTTTAAGCAAACGTTAGAATTGGGATGAATAAAGGCATATCTGAAAATGAAAGTAAAAGTAAATAATAAAGCACGATAAACATTCAAATGGAATAATACAATTATACAACCAATTATCTCGTTAATTGAAGAGCGTACTACTTAAATTTTATTTTCAATATAGAACGTGAACTTTGGTACCCACGAATTAAATTAGTATTTCAATTTATGTAAATGCAACTATAAATTCAAATAACTATGTATACGTCATAGTTAATGTTAGTCACGTCAACAAAATAAAAAGAAAACTAGAGAATTCAACCAACATACCGAAAGTACATTGTCAATGAACATTTGGGAACACAACCTTTGAAATAAATAAATTTGTGAAACACAACTTTTTTGCCGAAATTTGCCAAAATAATAAAAAGACGGTGATGACTCACCTTTTACTTAGTAACTCACGTGTGAAAACTTACTATTCACTCCATTTATTTCACTTTCTCTTTTGCCTTTATAATTCCTCTGAAATCATCCAAAATCAACTCCATTTCTTTTTGTCAATTTCCAAATGAATGATCCAAATCAACCAAATTTCTCTTTAGCGGCCCTTTCTATTTCCTCTGAAATTATCCAAACCGTAATTAAACTTACATGTAATCAATTTGATTGACACTTTTACTGATAAAGTAAGTTTTAATTTTGTAATATTCTGCTTATAAAGTAGATAGATTTGAAATCAACAAATCTCTCTATCCTCGACATTTTTTCAAACGCCCTTGACCTTCAACCACCTTTCCTTGGACCGCCAACTACAATGCCGCCTACATATAACATCACGAACACAACCCTACAATAGTCCCACTAAACCCTCACTCGCTGTCATGCAACAAATGCATAAATGCCACATCCTATGCTTGTTCCTGTTCACCATCGTCCTTACAATCTCCGAACATTGAGGGTTTTATGTTAAATGGAGGGAATAAAGGTGAGGAAGATGAAGCTAGATTGAGGGGATAGTTTTTAGGGAGGAAATAAATATAAAAGGGGTTTATGTTAGATGAGGGGAAAATAGAAGGAGTGGAGTAATTGGAGGGAAAAAGTAACGAGAAAAAAGTCAAAGGAACATGGCACGTGAGAAAAATTTTAAGTCACCGGAAATGCGTTAAGTTTACGGAATTCAGCAAAAATGTTGTGTTTCGCGGAATTTTTTTAAGGTTGTGTTTCCCAAACTTTTTCATAAAGGTTGTATTTCACAAAGAGTGTTCATTAAAAGTTGTGTTTGATAAAAAAACCTAAAAATAATATACTTTTTTCTCGTCTAATAACCATTTCATTGACATTTTAAAAGTCAGTTATAACACGAGGCTAATAACTGAATGAGTAGCCAATATAACTAACAAAAATTGCCAACAAGGTATAGTTAGTAAGTATTTTATCCATAATTTTTCCTAAGAGTTACACAAACATCATCTAGCTTATATGTAAATTATCCACTTTTATGATCACTTCAATCTACCACAAATTATAAATAATTTTTTTTTTACAAAGTAAAAGTATAAAACAATAAATCCATATACGATAAATATTCAAATGAATTTAATGAATGATTAACAAAAAACTAAATAGTAATACAAAATATACTACTTCCTCTCATTCATTAGAATCATACCGTTTGATGAATAAAATACTTCTCAGATATATTCAATTAATGTTATGATTCTAGGGAGTATAAGTTACGTGGTGAATTTATGTGCGTGGTTAATTTAGAGTAAATAAATACTTCGTACTCGTATGTGCACTTGTGATATAACGTGCGTAATGAGAACAAATATAGGAGACAAAATAAACCTAGAAAAAGGAAAGAAAATATATGCTCTGAGAAAATTGTAATAAAAGTTGTCAAGAGTGAGATCATATGGAAGCGTATAAATTATGATACGTTCGTTGTTCACCAATATAAAGAAAAAAGAGATTTTAAGAAAGACATGTATTACTCAATGACATTTGTTGTCATTTTCCGCTTCTTGTTTTATCCAACGAAAATTGAAAAGCAAGAATGCGCCATCAAACGATAAGTAATAAGATGCAATATAAAAGACTTCGAATTCACATCCGATCATATGTGTGAATTAAAATAATTCTTCAAATAGATCATCTTATCATAGAACTTTGATTAAACTTAATAAATAAACGAGATATGATTTTATTGTCATATTTATAAATAAATCATGTTATTGTATTAATTCCTAAAATTTATATCGTAAAGATTATAATTTCATAGAATATGCATTGGTCTTTTTTCCTAAATTGAATAAACAATATGGAA
>JAYMSF010002482.1:0-10227 GCA_036897335.1 Silene vulgaris
GCTCCTCTCACAATATGCAAGTGGCAAATCAAGTGGAAATTAAATAGAACACCCCACTTGTGATGAGAGGACACTATCCGTCTTCAGCTTGTGACGAATAGTGTCCGTCTTCGATGAGACAAGCTGATTTGTATTTGCATATTCTTAAGTATGATCATTTTCATAAACATGAAATTAAAAGTTAATGGTATTTGATTGATTGGTTAAAACGGATAAGACATAAATTCGATCTCATTTGAGAAATTCTTTCAAACTAAAACATGGCAAACCCAAGTTAGTAGAGTTTCTCTTCTTGAGCAATGGTGGCATCACAAGGGAATACAAGTGAAGCTACTAAAGCAGCCTAGAGTTACAGATTAACATGTACGAAAAGCTGCAAAAAAAATAAGTTCCTAATCTTGTAAAACTACACATTTGCAAGGATCATATGATGTGAACCGGCGAAGAAACTCTTTTACTTGATCGATATAGGGAGGTCTAGTAGGGATTATATGGCCAGAATCATGCTCGATGATCACTCGACATCCATCTTCAAAATATGATGCGAGATCCCTACTGTAGTTCGATGATATTTGTCTATCGCCACCTCCTGCTCCAAAAACATGAAGTGAAGGGCACCTGAGTGACTCTTCCCCATTTGCTTGTAAGTTAATGGCAAATCCAGAACACATAATCACAAACCGGAAGTCTAAACCCGGGTCACATTTCGCTTTCTGAGCACACAGGAGAGCCGTCATTGCAGCACCTTGTGAAAACCCTAAAATCCCGTCAAAAGGCCCATTTTCGGAATAAACAGATTTCAGGAATGATAGAGACTCTTCAAACCCTTCAGTTTGCTGTTGGTACTGAAGTGGGTCAAATGGTGTAGAAATCTTTTCCCAATCGCTTGCTTGCTTTCCGAGGAATTCAGGAGCTACCAACCAAGCATACTTTTTGTTGCAAGTTCTTGTTGGCGGAGGGTCATCTTGAGGGGAATTTGATACGCAATTGCTAAGAATCTTGCTAGGCTGGTATATAAATGGCAACTCATGGGGAGCATTTACGAAAACAAGCTCTGCTAAGCTTTTAAGTTTTTTTGCTAAAGAAGAGGTTCTTCCCTTGAAACTTGAGGCGTTTTGGCGAAATCCATGAAGGCACAAAATCCGCAGTTTCTTCAAAGGCCCTGCAGTAAAGAAAGATGAGAAAATCGTGATATTGAAGTTTGTAAAAGGCATCAAGGAATCTGGCATGTAAACAAACACAAAATATAATATGAAATGATCTTGCCTGGGGGAACCCATCCCAAACACGACTCACTGGTAAGCAAAAGAAGTTATATATGGTTGACACAAAGCTAAAACACACCTTTTACGAAAAAGGGAACTAAAAGTGTAAGCAATTAGAGTAATTCATCTCATTCTTATATTACAACTAAAAAAAAATCAGGAGATAAAGAGGATGTAAAATTGTAAACCTATTCCCTCAAAAAAAAAAAAAATTGTAAACCTATTTCTGCAATTTAGCTAGTGCTGAAAGAGAAGGCAAATATTACCCGGACTAAGGCAAGGGCGTCCAGTTTGCATTATCCCAGTATCACACATCAGCCTGCCTTCTGAGTCATCATCACTACCTGTTGGAATGGACTCAGCAACTTTTCCATACTTGTGGCACAACTCGCATACATATTGGACCGTCTCCTTCTGCGCATATAAGAAGCAAACATTTAAAAAAAACATGCAGAAAGAACTAAGTAAAACTCAAAGCTGTGACTGAACAACACAGGGCATGATTAAAGGACTTCACAAATCAAATTTTTCAGTATTATTGGCTGCAAAGAGCCTTGACTTTCACTGCAATGAATAACTTTTGAGCTAATCAAACTTCGTGAACTGGCTTACGCCGTTCTCAGTGTAGATATGACTCATATGAGTTATGACCATGTTGAGACTTTTTTTTTACCCCTGGACTGAAGACAATTGCTGGAAATCAATGAAATAGGGCAAATTGCTTCTCAGCCTCAAACCCTAAGACTGAGGCCCCACAAATCAGGCCTTGTTCCCATTCCATATTTTCGCACTTTTTTTTTCCTGAGTTTCTAGCGTTGTTCATATTCATTTGCCAGTCATAGTGGCAATTCTGTCTAAATACATGGAGTTTGATATGCAGAGAAAACGTAGACGTTTGATATGCAGAGAAAATGTAGACGTTTGATATACAGATATAGGTACTACTCACCTGACAGTCATTGCAGACTAAAACAAGCATCCGGCAAAAGGTACAACGACGACGAGAAGAGTAATCATCAAAAGATTGGCTACAAAGGAGACATTTACCAATAACACGTTCATTTGAACTCCCGACTGATATCCTACCAGAAAAGGGTGAAAAGGTTGAGCACTCAATGTAAACATAAAAAATACTTCTATCAACTTGCAACTTAAACATCTACTTCGGTTCCCAAAAACGTGTGGTTGGTTTGATGTAAGCACAAGTGCAACTTGATGGACCACAATAGCAGAGATAAGGGAAGAAAGGAAGGGCGGGGAGTATAATGAGGACATGAGGGTAACAGATGGATCAGTTTTCTCTCCCCTCCATTACCTTCCAGCTTAATTTGAATTTGTCATATATAACTAGGCTCGAAGCCTCACATGATAATATCTCTGAGCAACCTTTAAGAGGAATGCTAATAAAATACACCCCAAGATTTAATTATGAACAGCTTACCGGTGATCATAAACGAAATTTTTTCCCTTGAAAAAGCCACCATCTGGAAACTGTTCCATGTACCGCTGTATTCCGCCATACAACTGGAGGTAAAACAGTAATTAGTTAAAAAATGGAATAGCCACCAACCTTCATAACTGGACTTAAAAAATAGATTTAGAGCACATGCATGTTTCTACATACATCACCAACTCTTCTGTACTAATGTTCAAGTTACCTGATATACATTTTCAAACCCAGCACCTTTGGACCTAATATACGCAGATGCCATCTCGCACCTTATTCCTCCTGTACAATACCTACAGCACAAACCAACGTGTAATTCAGATATAAGAAGCAACGCCAGAAGTCTGTCTTGTACCTAACAACGGATTAAAAAAAAATTAATCTGTAATAGCAGCAGTAAGTGTCCAGGGGATAAAAATCCACAAAATCGGCAGTTGAACAATAAACTCAAAACATACATGAGGACACAATTGCCACGCAACTTCTCAGCATTACTATCAATCCAACTAGGCAAATCACTATACTGCCTTGTAGCTGGATCCAAAGTTTCAACATTTGGAGACTCGAACTTCCCAATCCTTGTTTCGTACAAGTTCCTTGCATCAAGAAGAACAACCTTATTGAAGTCAACTGGAGCTTCATCCTTCAACAATTCTCCTTCCAAACATAACAAAGTTCAGCATGCTTCCACCAAAACAGTATTAAACTCAAAAAAAAAAAAATGAATTCCGCTAAAATATACTAACTCTCTGCTGACCTCCCAAGCTAACAATTTTAACGAACATGAATAACAAAAACCAAATTGAATAAATGATAGATATTGGTGAACTGATAGTCGTCTGTAGTGACTAACAATTCATGGAGTTTGAAGACTGGTATTTTAATCAATAATTAGCTATTTTCAATATCTAGAAATGCAAATCGCCTTGCTTTTCACTAAGACATTACATTGTGTTTTCCCATCCAAACCAATGGACTATAATGTGAGAATGTCGTTTGGAGTACCTATGGTAACATTGTTTTTTCTTTGTATCCAAGGAAAAACCCGAATTCTTTTGCCCCTAAAAACTACATTTCCACTTACTCCTTAAAGCAATAACAAGAGATGCTAAACTGAGCATATAGCTACATTGTCCGTTTCAGCTAATTTGCCAACTTTAACCTCCTTAGTCCTACAGCTCATATCGCATACAACAAACCCCCATTTCTTTACCTTCGCTAGCTTCACAACATATTTATCCCATCTCCATCCTCCTACAACTAGGTTTGCTCCGAACCATATATATCATCAACTGAATAATTAATAATTATTCATGTTCTCCATTACTTTCATGAATTTTCGACTGTCTACACAGACATATGAAATAAATCATCACATACATACAGGAAACTATGTAACAACAAAAACAGATCAATAAACAAATCTCAAAGCTCCTGTCGCTAAATACCAGCTTCCTATGAAATAAGACATCACATTTACTAATTAGAGCACATTTCTCGCCAGCCACATCAATAGCACAGAAATCAAACAAGCAGTCAATAAACACCAAAACATTTACAGGACATCCTATGTTACTCGGACACTTCACTTTGATTGTGTGTCGGGTGTACGACACTCTCCACACTCCAACACAACACGACACTCCACCACTTCATTCTAGAACAAAACACATAACAAAATTCGCACAAAATATCCGTGTCCAACACTTGCAGCCGAGTCAGAGTAACATAGAAAACATCATTACACACAACAAAAACCGATCAATCAGCAAAGCTCAAACTTCAAGTAAACAAAATACCAGCACTCTTAAGAGCATCATGAAATTGAACAGCAGAAAGATGTCTTCCAGCAGAAGAAATCGATGGCGTCTTCACCACGCCATTCGCACTAAGCGTAACCAACTCCTTAACAATCCGAACACTCAACGACGTAAATCCGCACTCCTTCGCAACCTCCATATCCACAGGCTCATCACACGAAGCAAGCTTAAAATCCGTACCGCGAAAAACGACGTCGTATTGTCGTAAAACGGCGTCGATATGTTGTTCGAGTTTGCAGAGGTCGCCGCCAATGGTGACATTGACACCTTGCGGAGCGAGTCGAACTCGGCCGAGTAGACCGAGTGAAGTACAGTTTGACTCGTAGAACGCGGCGAGTTCGTCGAGGTCGTTGATTGGAGGAGATGCGTACTTGTAGTATAGTAGAATTCCTTGCTTTTCTTGTGAATTTTCCATGATTTCTGACATTTTTACTAGTTTCGAAGGTTGTGTTAATGGTGATTGTTGCGGCGGCCGGCGATTAGGGTTTCGATTTCGGTGAAATTGTTGGTGGCGATTGATTGGTCGTCAGGTGATGTACGCCATTTCCTTTTTCTAAATGTCCGGTTTTGCTATGGTGTGGGCAGTGTGTGGCAACTAATTCTGTTCAGTTCAGTTCGGTTCGAGTCGATTGAGTCCAAATTGACGGGCGGATCTGGATCCTATTTTTTTTTACTTGGATCGATTGGAGATTAAGAGTAAAGACTGATGTTACGGTTTGCAAAACCTGACGAGAGTGAAAGACGTAAACTTTAAGGGTTGGCGAAAGCCTGGGATGGGAAGCGAAACGGAATGTACCAGATTTTTAAGTACGCACCAGTCAATTTGTCAAACCACTAACCACACGGTTGGGCTCGACGAAACAAAAGTATCATGGTAGTACACTACTACGTAGAAATAGCGATTATTTCTTTTTTTTTTTTCGACAACGGTAAACTCATATATAATAAAGAAAAACGTTAGGCTACAAACCAAAGTTACAATGAAAAAGACAGTTAACCAGTAGCTAGACTAAAAGACCAATGTCGTCGTATGCTAAACAGATGGCGAATTTCCCGTAAGGAATTTCGTGCCACAATTGGTACTGGCGCTGAACTAGCCAGAACTGAGAATAGTTTTCGTGAGGTCCCCCGGAAGGTGAGCGGAATTGTTGCTGGAAACCATGTCTGCATATGTTGGAGGACGCACAGTAATGCTCTTGAATTAGCCGCGAAGACAGAAGTGGCACGAACATGGAATGTTGTAGTTGTGGTTGAGTACGAGTCGTAGAATGAGACACCGAAGCAGTCCGAAAAAGGAAGCCTACGCACTAAAACAGAGCAGAAATGATTAGAAGACGGAAGTAAGTTACCTGAGGAGGTTTGCTGCGCGAAAAACGTCGATGAAGGTGACTTAAAACTTGGCAGTTGGAGGTGCATATGAAACAGAGAATCAGCAAGCTTGAGAATCTGCACCGGACTGAATGTCGAGGCAGTAAAGACAATTGAATTGCGAGTCAGCCAGATTGAGCGCAAAAGACACAGGAAATATAAAAGCCGATGAAGATCAGGCTTTGAGGTGCGATAAAGATAAGAAATATGATCCCCTAGCCATCGAGGAAACTCAACATGAGGATTAGCTAGTGCATTAATTCCCAAGGTCGAACACCGCCAAACATGCTGAATAACGTCACAGGAACGGAAAATATGAGCAGTCGATTCAGGGTAAGCGCGGCAAAAAACGCACAAAGTATCAAGCTGACAGCCTCGGCAAGAAAGATTCACTAAAGTAGGTAAAATGTTATGAGCAATACGCCATATAAATACCGGGAATTTAGAAGAAACTTTAACTGTCCAAATAGCCTTCCACGGAAAACACCGCAAATTGGTGGGATTCGGAGAAGAGCGCAAATTCGCTAGAAGAAAAGAGTATCCAGATTTAATAGAGTAGAGACCATCCTCCGTGTACTTCCAGTATAAATAATCATCCGATGCAATCAAAGGAGGCTCCATTGCCAAAATAGCTTTAGATGTTGAAGATGCAAACCGAGCATAAATAACTCGAGAATTCCAATTACCGTCAGGTGAAAGCAACTCTGGCAAACCTGGCAAGTCCTGGGGCGTAGGTTGGCGTAAAATAGGAGGCTGCCCTTGAACCCATGGACTAGTGGCAAGACTTAAAGATTGACCATTGCCAAGTTTCCAGCCCAAAGCGGAAGAAACGGAAGCAACTGCACGGCAGATACCACTCCAAACATAGGAAGGTTGGGAAACTTTTGATTTATGACCAGGAATAGGGAGATCAGCCTTGTATTTCGCACGAAGGAGATGAGCCAGCGGAATAGATGGGTGATGATGGATCCGCCAAAAATTTTTCAAGAGAGCAGCCTGACTCAGAAGCGGCAGAGTCCGAATACCAAGTCCGCCATGAGACTTCAGAGCTTGTAATTGATCTCGTGGAAGCCAATGAATAGAGCGTCGTGTTGCATCTTTTCGCCACCAGAAAGCAATAATCAAAGAGTCAATTTTTCGAGAAATTGCAGTAGGCAAAGGAGTAGCCGCAATAATATGATTTATGGAAGCCAGCAGGATGGAGTTAATGATGATCAGTTTGGCGGGTTGACTGATATGAAGGGATGACCATGAAGAAATTCTGGTTGTAAGCTTGTCAACAAGAGGCCGAAACGCCAGTGACTTGCATTTGGGTAAATCAACAGGGACCCCTAAATAGGAGCCAAAAGAAGGTGAATCCTTCATCCGAAGAATGGATAGCATGTGAGCCTTAAAATCTGACGGTGAATTTGGACTAAATTTTATGAAGGACTTGCTAAAATTAATCATTTACCCGGAAGCAAGTTCAAAAGCTTGAAAAAGATCACGCAATTCCTGAAAAGCAGCAGGCGTAGCTTTGCAACATATGAAAGCATCGTCCGCATAGAACAGATGGGAAAGGGGTGGAGCATAGCGGGAAATTTTGAGGCCATTAATCAAGCGTAGCCTCTCAGCTTTCCGAACCTGACAAGACAAAACCTCCATACATGATAAACAAGTATGGGGACAAAGGATCACCTTGTCTCAGACCACATGACGGACGGAAAGAAGCAGATGGGTCACCATTTATAATAATGCTATAAGTAACAGTTGAGATGCATTCCCAAATAAGGTTTCTCCAGTGAATTGGGAACCCAAAACGGGTCAGGATGGACATAAGGAATTCCCAAGAAACTCGGTCAAACGCTTTGTGCATATCCAGTTTAAGTGCCGCATAACAAGAGCAGCCAGAACGAGTCTTATTCAGGTAATGCATTATCTCATGAGCAATGAGGCAACCATCAGACATTAACCGACCAGGAACAAAAGCAAGCTGTGAGTCGGAAACCAAGCTCGGTAGAACCCTTTTAAAGCGGTTGGCCAGACACTTAGAAGCAAGGCGATATAGGACATTGCATAAACTAATAGGACGAAATTGAGAAACCATCTCGGGCTTAACCACTTTAGGAATCAAAACAATATGAGTATTATTCCATTCTTTCAGCATGACCCCCGAATTAAGAAACCGGAGAATAGCCCTGGTAACAAGTGATCCAACTTGGGGCCAGAAAGTTTGAAAAAACTTTGGAGTGATGCCATCAGGTCCCGGTGACTTCGATCCATCCATTCCTCGAAGGGCACAGAGGATATCCTGCTCAGTGAAAGGGTTCATCAAACCAGCAGAATCCTCAGGAGTAAGAGAAGGAAGATCAAGGCTATCAAGAAGGGGCAGGATCCTGTGTAGGAGAATGGCAGAGGAGACCTTGAAAAAAGGAAAGAACTTCAGACTGAATGTCATCAGGAGAGGAGAGCCAGTCGCCAAAACTCGTACGCAGTGCAAATAAATGATGGTTGGCAGCACGTTGTCTAACCCTCTGAAAAAGAAAGTGGGTAGGAAAACCATCCAAAATTTCATGTCGTAACTTGGAGCGCTGAGCCCAATATTGACGTTGAGAATGAAGCAAGTCTAGACGAGAAGACCGCATATGTTGAAAAATAACAGCAGAATTAATATCAACAATTTGAGATGCTTTAGGCTCAAGATCATCTTCAATTTGGGACCAGTTAATACCGTAGGAGATACGGTGTTGAATAACCCAATGCATAATTGAGCTTCGAACAGCGGCCAATTTACGCGAGAGAACAAACATAGATGATCCAATAAAAGGAGTATTCCAAGCATTTGAAACTAATTGAGCAATCTCAGGAAAGCCAAAACACCAGTTATCTAGCCGGTAAGGACGGCGACGCGGAGAAGTTTCAGGGAAAAAACGAAGAATAATTGGAGCATGATCTGATATTAAAATAGGCAGATGGAAAACAGAAGCAGCTGGGAAGAGATTAGCCCAATCAAGAGTAGCATAAGCGCGATCAAGCCGTTCAAGGACCAAATTTGTGCCAGGTTGATTATTAAGCCATGTAAAACGTGGCCCAAAGAAAGGAACATCCAAGAAGCCATTATGAAGTTTCCAAGAGATAAAATCATCTTGTCCACGGATAACAGATGAACCCCCAATTTTGTCGGAATACAACTCAACTTGATTAAAGTCACCAATAAGTAACAGAGGAGAAAGATCAGAAAGCAGGACGGATAGCCGATTCCAGAGAGAAAGCCGATACTCAAACCTTGGTTCTCCATATATAAACAAAACATACATTACATAGTTTGTACAAGGTGAAGCATGAAAACTAACATTACACAAGACGTAGTGTGGATCCATACTTACAGTACTAAGGTTAACCGAGTCATCCCACCGCAAAAGCAAGCCTCCACTATGCCCAACAGAATCTACTCCGCAAAAGTTGGGCAGGCCCAGATGGGAAGTTCTAGCAGCAGCAGTATTTACAGAAGTCATTGTCTCTTGCAAAAACAAAATTGACGGATGATATTGACGGATACTTCGGTGAAGAAAAGGAATTGTAGGATCATCCGCATTTCCTATCCCCCTACAATTCCAACAAAATATCTTCATGGGTAAACGGGTGGCGAATTATGGTCCGCCACCAGACCCAAGACAGCGAAGAAGGCGTCATCTCTGGAACAAGCAAAGGAAGAGCGGGTTAGAAGAGGTAAGGCAGTCATCTGCAAAGGAAGCAAGTTAAGCTCCAAGCGTGGCTTTTTACACGGACCGCCAGTCAGGATAGTGAAATCCAAAGGCCTAATGGTCCGCTTAGAAGACGGACATAAAACCGAGGTAGGCGAGGGCGGGGCCGGAGGTCCCTTAAAACTAAAAGGTGGAACATCCTCACATCCCAAAAGCACAGACAAAGGTGAGGAATCCGATGAGCCATCCACAACTAAATCAAAGTTACCTCTATATATAGTATAAGGGTAATCTAAGTCCCATATATATGGTAAGTCCATAAGTCCTACTATGAGCCCTTGGATGGTGAAGATGGATGGCTAAGATGAAGCTCCCAAAAGGTGGGTTAAGGACCTAATTAAACATGTTAGCTCCACTTTCACTAATCCACCCTAATTAGTACATCAACCCTACTTAACACACTTCCTTCTTTAATACACTTTCTCCTCCTTCACTAGTCTTTCTATGAGACATTTTATTTCAATGTATGTTTTAATTTTTAACGGATTTTTTTATGACTTTTGATGGGTTTTTTTGTTTACTTTCGACGGATACTTTTTGACAGTTTTTTTTTTGACAATTGTCGGATATTTTAAACCAACAAA
>JAYMSF010002483.1:0-10226 GCA_036897335.1 Silene vulgaris
ACCCATGGACGGTTCTAAATGATGATTCATGTCAGATGACCCCAAATCAGTTTGGGATTAAGGCTCTGATGATGTTGTTGTTGTTGTTCCCTTATTATTAGTGACTTACTTCAAAGGTTTTCTTTCAGGTAGTCTCGTTATTGAAGGAAGACAGTACCTTTATCCAGGAGTTGTTCTCTAGACTGAAATCAGCCAGCACGTCAGAAGAGTCAAAGAAGAATTTGGTAATTCTTTGACACAAAATACGCATCTTCTTGTGTACTGTAATACTTCACTGTACCACATTTGCCAGGAGACTCTCACTGATTTATTATTAGTCTTTGGAGTTTGACCTAGGAGTCCTTTTAGTCCTTTTGGATTGTTGAGTTTTATTCACTAAGTACTTTATGAGGACTCAAATGAAGTAATAGATGTTCCATTTATTAGAAAAAAAAGACCTTCCAGTGTGCCAGATTTCTTTTCCTTGTTTCACGGTATCTTGCAAGTTGGTTCTGCTGATGCCTGCTAATTTTATTGGGCATCATTACCCAACTAGTTGAGCATGTTTGTTTATCTTTTTTTTTTCTCCATTTGGTCTGAAGTGGATATACCTGAATGGAATTGTCCTTTACATTTTCATTGGTGTAGGTATATTTTCTGCATGAGTTTTGCACTCTAAGCAAGAGTCTCCAAATGGTTCAGCAGCTTCGGCTTTTCAGGTGTGCAACTCTCTAGGCTATGTAGCTATTGTGGTCAACTTTTGTGTTCAATTTTTCTCTGAAAGGCTGAAGTCTCTTAGCATATGTGAATGCTGTACCAGTAATTTTGCTGAACACTTTACCTTTATAAGTGGATTAATTGACTTTTGTCTTTCCTCTGCCACTTTGTAGGGATCTTGTAAATGAAGGTCTTTTTGACATAATCAGTGACATACTTAAGAGCGACGACAAACGGCTTGTCCTAACTGGGTAAGATAATACTCTTCTCGTTTTTCTTTGCCAAATCTGCAAGTCATGATTTCAAGTCTTTGCAGCATGGTTATTGCTTGAAGTTATGTTCCTGGATCACACCGACTGAGTGACTATGACTCGTTGTAATGATGGAACATATCACATTGCCTTGCCACTCCACTTAACTCTACTGTAACCCAGCACTTGGTTATTCCCATTTGTTTAAATGCGTTTCCTTCTTTTGATTACCAAGAAAAATATTTCATGTTATGATGTTCATCAAATTGTTGATAAGTCACTAACAAGACATCTTCTGATGGATGCAGGACAGATATCCTGATACTTTTCTTAAATCAGGATCCTAATCTCTTGCGGTCTTATGTTGTTCGTCCTGAAGGAACTCCGCTTCTTGGTCTCCTGGTATGCAGTTAGATATTGTAGGCAGTTTTTACATTTTGATTGCATGAGTATGCCTTGTTTGGGATCTAAGTTTCTTTTTCCCTTTTGAAGTTTGGATTGAAATAGTTGTTTAGTTACTTTTGGCGTTTTGGCAAAAATAAAAGTTTGTAAAAGCATTGAGGTACTAATAGCTTGAAGTATTACTCCATCAATTTCACCCAATTAGCTCTATTTGACATTTTCCTTCTTAATTTCAACCCAAATGGATCTGAAAGATTGAAATGGAGGGAGTACTTAATGTTTGCAAAATAAGGGGGTTAAGTGTCTATGTTATTTGGGTGTATAGCTTGGTTATTAATTTATTATATGCAAAATAAGGGGTTGATTGCTGGAGGACATCAAAGACAAACATTACCTTGTCTATGAGTCAACGATGTCTATAAGGCATAATGTTGCTGTTGAATTCTTTGATGTTTCGTATGTAATGTTACCCCATCTTGATTTGGCTTCCCATCACACTTTTGATTTTCCCGCAATTTCACTCTAGAAACTCATGTACTGGCTGTTTAGATCCTCTGTTAGTACACAACAGATTGTTTCTGTTTGCTGTCAAGTTTGCTTTATTGAATCATCGGCTGATGCAGTTTTAACTAAAGGTTGAGCATTTCTAAATGTTTAACTAAGGCCTGAAATTACAAAATGCAAAGGTTAAGAACAAGTTTGACAATGATTCAGATAGAAAGGGCTCAACTTTTGTTTTTGCAGCAAGAAGACTAATTAAAAATCATTGCTTTCTAAAGTTCTGGGCGGTAAACACTGATAAGAATCATAGGAAAAAGGGAAGAAAGGATAATGGGTAGGGAGGAGTAGGGGTAAAGGAAGAAATGAGACAGGACAGAGTAAACAAAAAGCCCCAGCGAAATGTGTAAGTACAAACTCAAGTGCAAGTGTGCAACTGTAAATTCTCTCATATGCCATTGCTACAATATTTAATTTGAAGGTAGATACTGTAGTCGTTAAATACGGGGGCTCACATGGATAACTTTTTTTTGATAAATGCATTTTTTTCTTTTCTTCAACCTTTTTTTAATCCTGTTTCTGCGCCATGATGATTTAATATTCAAAATTTTAATGTGTGGGTCCAATTTTTATGGCTCTTTTGCTTATCAAATTATCAATCTTCTTAAGGGTAGTTAAGAATAAGCCATTGGGGAGTGACTAAACCAGAGACACATCAGAAGAAACACAAGCTTATCATTTCGCGTGACTAATTTTGCTGCTGTGCAGCTCATGTATTTGGAGCTGATGCATAGTTCCTTGTATGTGCTTGGTTGTTCACTTGTTCCCTTGCAAATTTGCAAGTACTACTGTATCTACTGTGATGACTGTAGTCTTACTATTGTGACAAAAGAGATTATTTGAATAGTGATAATTTGGTCTATTTGTTCAGGTACACGGTATGCTTACCGATTTTGGGGATGACATGCATTGCCAGTTCCTTGAGATTCTTCGAACATTGTTAGATTCATATACTTTGTCAGGGTCACAGGTATGGCATTTGTGTGTTTCTTTTTTTTTTTCTTTTTTTTTGAAGATCTGCTTCTTTTGAATTGGTATTATTGATATTGACAACTGGAGAGCCTTCTTGAATTTATTAATCTTCTTCGTTTGCGTTTGAACTTTGAACTATAGTTTACGGTTGGTGCTGGATGATCTAATTGTCCGCATTGCTTTTCTTGTTGAGAGTTTTGCTGTTCATGGTTTCTTCTGTTTCTTTCTCTTCCTCTCCTTACTACTTGAATTTAAAATCCGTATTTAGGATTGTTGTGGAGGTTTCTAAATGTTAGTAATCTTTTTCCTAAAGCAACTGATACAAATAATTTCATTGGCTAGCAATTTACACCTAGATTTGGCTATTTGGTTGAGATGTTGAGTTCATGATTTCAGGTGTGAGATAGTGATTGCCGATTAATTTTTAAAAATGTTACTTTTGTTAGACCGAGTTTTACGAAAAAATGCAAGTCCCTGAAAGTTTCTTGTAAGACATGATTTCTTTCTTGTGGTTCAGTTCTGTCTATATCTTACTTTCTCGTTTATTAAATATCATCATGTGTTTTGTTGTATTTTGTGACAGAGAGATGGTATCATTGATGTTTTCTATGAGAAGCATTTGGCGCAGTTGATTGATGTCATAATGTCATCTTGCTCAGAAGGAGCCAAAACTGTGGCTACTTGTGCTGGGGAAAATGTTAATAAGGGAAACACGAAGCCGGAGATTCTATTGAATGTCTGTGAATTATTGTGCTTTTGCGTAGTACACCACCCGTATCGAATAAAGTAAATTATGCTTTCCTTGTTCTTTCATTCTTCACCTTGTGTCCACTTTTGCTGATGTGACATATATCTAATGGTCCATTTTTGTGCTACAGGTGCAACTTTTTGCTAAACAATTTGATGGACAAAGTTTTATTTTTAACTCGAAGGAGGGAAAAGTACCTAGTAGTTGCTGCTGTTAAATTCGTTCGCACTGTTATTTCTCGAAATGTAAGTTATTTTTATCTTGTATAAGTTGTATATAGAATGTTGGGTTTAAATTTTTTAAATTTGTTCCTCTTTAGTTGCGTAGCCAGTATTTTTTCTGGAGAGTGTGGGCACAGATGTTATTGATAGGAAGTTCTTTGCGCTTTGCAAGACAACATTCAATCTCTCTGTGGGGATTTTTATCTGGACAGGTTTGAGTTTCAGGATATCGGCTGGGTGGCAACTGAATATTGTCGGTTGTACTTCATACGTAGATTTTCCACTATACGTGAGAAGCATACTAGCGTATTGTTCTAAGTTGTAATTGTCAATGATTGTGGTGGTGGACGGGGAAAGGCATGCCCTTTTACTTCTAGTAAAGCTAGTAGACCCCAAAGTACTCTAGTTAATGCGGACTGATCAGGTGTCAGCGAGCTTTTATATAAGGAATTAGGTTTTGTGCGTATCAAGTTAGTGGATGGTATTCTTTCTGTAGGCATCATATTCATTGACATTACCAAGTGTCCGCCATGTAGGTTGCGGCAGAGGCTTATACAGTTACCTCTTTACTGAAATTGGGACTTATTTTTTTCGTGAATGAAGTTGATGAGATCAAATTCTGAATGGTCCTATATTTTTACATAGTTTGTCTTTTCTATTGAATTTGACTGGCTGGATTTGTGAGTATGCGTTGACTTGTGATGTAGTTTATAGGTGTATGTTTGTTTCGTACAATAATTAGTTGTCAATTTGTCATGCATTTTCTGATTATCAGCTGGTGGCTTCAATATCCATTTCATCCTCCAGGGTTAAATTCTATGCTGTTTTGCAGGATGAAAATCTTGGCAACTATATTGTAAAAAGAAATCTCCTCAAGCCCATTGTGGATGCATTTGTGGCAAATGGTGATCGATATAACTTACTCAACTCGGCTGTTCTTGAGCTCTTTGAGTACATCCGGGTGGTGCATATCGCTTCCTATTTTTCCATTTTGGATGATTTATTTCCTTGATGATATTTTACATGGAAGTTTAGTCGCTCTTACACTGGATCTTTGTGCAGGAACATCCGAGGCCATATCTCAAGTATCTAGTTGAGTCTTTTTGGAGTCAGCTTAGCAAATTCGACAAATTGCCTTCTGTTCACTCTCTAAAAGTCAAATATGAGCAGGTATGTTTGTTCAGAAAGAATACGTCGTTGAATTATCTTATGGAGTACTTGCATCTAACGTAAAATTCACAGTCCCTGGAGAGTATTGGAACAAAACCTGCTGTTGATGTGGAGCCTAGAAAACGGGTAGAAGAGCGTGCTTTGGAGAAAGAAGAGGAAGACTACTTCAATGAGGACAGGTGTTTCTCGTGTTTGTGTCCTACATAGTGAAAAACTGAAAATTGTACTTTGACCTTGAACCCAACTTTGTTGTTTGTATACTCAGTGATGAGGAAGATACTGCATCAGCTTCTGTTTCGGCATCAGCTTCTGTTTCCAGTGTGCAAAAGGCCCAGACACACACTGTTTCATCAAATGGCTCTTCGCCTAGTGGGACAGCCTTAAGGTAGGATTACTGTCATAGTATTAAATATTGATATTGATCGTGACACTACACAGTGTCTAAGTTATCAAGGTTTTGAAGGCTATGGTGACTAAATGACCATATTTTGAGGCGGTACCTACTGCGGTTATAGCATAATATTTGAGATGGGGAAATATTGATTTCTAAATATAAAAGTAAACCAAAATTTAATACCATGATTATTTTGAATTTTTGATGAATCGTGCCATGTTCTGTAATTTGATCGTGTTTGTCATAAATATAGTTGGTTTAAATCGTTTTCAGCTCCAAACCTAGTGGGCTGGTGGATTACGACGATGATGAAGATGACGAAGATTACAAACCCCCTCCTAAGAGACTGACCGAGCCCTCAGATGAGGATGAAGGTACTCTAGAGTCATTAAGTAAGAAGCGAAAGCTGGCTTCTAAGGAAGAGATTGGGTTAGTGAAGAAACAACGGTCTGATAAAGGATGTAAATCAAAAGAGAGCGTGTTTGCTGCATTGTGCTCAACTCTTAGCCAGGCAGTTCTTCCAAGCAAGAAAGTGGCTAGCGTGGTTGCAAAAACTCTAGACAAAAATAGTCATCACGAGAAGGGAGCCGAACATTCTAAAAGTAGCGACCACGAAAATAGTGGTTTAGTTGAGGAAGAGAAGGTTGCAACTCAAAATTGCTCAAACACTGACGCAAAGCTCCAAGATAATGGACAGTTGGAAGAGGAAGACCATAACCGTCCACTTACTACAACAAATTCTTCACCCGAGATGGCGGTAAATGGATCTTGATTTCTCATTAAGACATTGAAGTCGGGTTAAGATAAATTGTTTTTTCATGATTACCTGATCATCACAGAAGAATTATACGACTAGCAGAGCGAAAATGTGTTGGGTCAGACCAGAAGATCAGATGATGTAGCGTAGCTCGTATATTTGGCTTACTAAAGAAGGGGTGGTTTGTATAGAGCTATTAAGAGACCATGAAACCCCCAACAGAAAGTGTATCAACCTTAGAACTCGGGTAATCTGATTCGGAAAAAGGTAAACAAAAAACTCGGGTTATAGCATTTTCATTTTATCCCATGTAAGGTGGGCTCTATAAAACTCAGTTTAGTTATAGTATTTTTGCTCTCAGAGCTCATCGATGAAGTGGTGACTGGTGAGGGCGACCCTTGCCTTTGTTCATGCGATTCCAATGGTCTGATAGAATATGGGCACCAATACTTGGCCCATTGCATAGTTATCTTTAAATGTTTCTTAGACAATTTTGTGATGGTGACTGTAATATATATGGTGGTGTTAGCGAGGACTTGCTTCTCCGGATATTAATTTCAATAGACGAGATTTGTACATTATTTCTATTTGATCAATGGCACCATTGTTAACGCGAATTATGAATCTTGTATGGTTTTCCCCGTATCAAGGCTCTGTAGTTTTTCCTATGTTGGAACAATTATGTTTTGTAGCTTTTGTTGCCAGTTCCGCGCCAGGAAGTGCTTAATGTGAATGATTTTTAACCTGTCGCCTCTTCTTTCCCTCATAGTTTTCTCCGGCTTTATAAACGTTCTGATGGTTACTGTGACTTCATTTTAAGCTGATACGACTTTTAGATGATGCAATGGTCGAAATTTGAGATTGTATTTACCTATTCCAAAATTCGGAAATCGAGACTACTACCTCCTCCATGACGGTCAATAGTTTATACTTATTTTGTTTCCTCTCCCATAATAAAGCAAGTGTAAACTATTCACTGAATCTGTGCGACAGCTTAGTTTAGATGCTCTACGTGTTTTTTGGTGCTCGTTTCATACGAATTAATGCTTTTCATCCAATATTCAGCCAGTAGAAAGACGGTGAAGAACAGGTGGCATGTGAATGCTATAAGAATGCCACGTCATACCAAAAAACAACACGTGTCTTAATAACCCCAACTCTTGCATGCACACAAACCATACACCACTACTTAACTCAGTTTCTTCCTTTTAACCCCTTTTATATTCATCAGTGTTTATCTTGTTCTTTTGTCTGTTAAGGTTTCGCAAATTCTTGTGTAAGACGGTTTTAGACGGGTTTTAGTCTTAGAAGAAAAAAGAAAGATGAGTAGCAACAGTAGAAAAGTAAGTGTTGATTTAGAGACAAGGCCTTTGGTAATGGATGAAATGAAGAGCTTTGATAAAGGAGGATTATTTGATCTTGGTCATCCTCTTCTTAATCGTATTGCTCATAGTTTTATCAAAGCTGCTGGGGTATGCTTGTTTCTCTCTTTTCTTTTCCTTTTATTTCAACATCATCACATATTACCCCAGTGCCTTAATGACTCGTAAATTTAGAGGTTGCTTCCTAAATGACCCAAGATGAAAATTGGGTCGAGAACTACATCGACGGACTATTGTTTCACACTAGGTGACTAGAAAGAAGCTTATTTAATTTCTTTTGGTTATCCTTTTGTCTCGGTCATTTGTTGTCCCCTTTTTTTAACACAAAGATTAAGAAAAGTGGATGAAGTCAATTACTAAATGACAGGTGGAACAAATTGAGTTTAAATGATCAAATTGTTTATCAAGTTCACCCTTAAAATAGAAAGGACAACAATTGACCGAGACAGATGGAGTATTTGTTTTCAACTTTGTTATCTAATTTAAGTTAACCTTGCATGCATAGATCGGAGCGGTCCAGGCTGTATCCCGTGAAGCTTATTTCACCGTTGTTGAAGGTATATTTTTCATGGGTACATACATAAACGTATCATTCGCCGTTTATAGTTGTCTATGTGCTTCAAAGTTGCATTATAGTCTTAATGTGCTTCGACAATCGACATTGCACTATATTGTTAATGTTTTATCATTATTGGGACGCGATAGGCGCAGGACTTGATTCAGGAAGTGGAGATTCTAGTGGTGCCAGGCGCCGAGGCGGGTTTCCTGATTTTGGAGGTATCCTCTATCCTCTACTCCATTAATGGTTAAGCTAGTTGATTTGAGAGGAAAAATGGGTGGACATTTTAATTTTTAGTTGACTGCTGTAAGGTATACATTTTTCTGTAACATTTAACATGATTGATTGATGTTGTTTGATATGTTTAAGGTTGAAATCGTCATAGGGAAGTTTCACACAAATAGAAAACATCGTCTATATGTTCATCGATTTTTTCAGCTTGCAAGTTTAGTTTTAAATGTTTAATGTAATTAAATGACAGCCAGTTTATGTAGTTAAATGACATGTATGCGATATTCTGAACGATATTTGAGAACAGTGAAAGGTAAATTATCGCGTCATATCATGCTGATATTTTTTCTCGTTCGCTCTCTTGATCTAGCAAGTAGCAACATTGAGTCTCTTGTATAATGTTT
The DNA here is from genome assembly GCA_036897335.1 of Silene vulgaris. Lineage (NCBI taxonomy): Eukaryota > Viridiplantae > Streptophyta > Magnoliopsida > Caryophyllales > Caryophyllaceae > Silene > Silene vulgaris. The sequence continues at coordinate 8,746 of JAYMSF010002483.1, forward strand.
GCTGTTCGTCTTTCGTGCAGGGGAAACAGGTGGGAAGTCAGTTGAAGCTTTGGTATGTTCCTAACAGTTACTCCGTATATCTCATTTTTATTGATTACATTGTCATGCTCTGATTCTGATCGACAATGACCGTGTTTTTTTCCCATCATATACAACGAAACTACGAGTAATTTTTAAAAAAGATACTACCAAAATGTTGCTTCGATAAATAAAGCGAGAAATTTGTTAGTGTACTACATTTTTTTGGAAAGATTAATAGTTAGAGCTGACCATCGAAGTCCCTCGTATAAATGCGAGGGAGGTAGTACATACGAGACTGCGTAACGCAAAACAGACGGTGATTGAATCTGGTTTTTTTACTTGTCCAGGTTAAAAACACAGGCAAAGAATCATTTCAGTGGGGTAAGAAGTTCTTATCTTCAGAAGCTATCTGATTTTGATTTGTGTCGGGTCCTAATTGTATATGCTCCCAAGTTACTCATACACAATCGCCTATCGCCAAGTAGGTAGACTATGACTCACTTTGAGGCAATGGGAGTAATGTCGTGAGTGGCATTGTCGCGTGTGGTCAATTTCTGAATGTCAGTCCCCATGGATTGTTTATATATGGGAGTGACCACTAACACCAGCTTGATAATGCTACAGGGTTGGCTGCCGGAGTGTACTCCGGCCTGACCTATGGCCTTAAGGAGGCTCGCGGTCATCATGATTGGGTAATTGCCTCTTTACCTGCTTCTATTTGTGGATTACCATTTTCAATTTAGCAGCGTTACGACTAATAAGAACTCTTTTCTACCGAATAGAACATTTTTATGGCGAGACAATCGCGTTCAGTGTTTAATTATATAATAGGTAATTGAATAGGTCTCATTGAAGAATTTAACCAAACTTCCATCTATTTCTACATGCAGAAGAACAGTGCTGTGGCAGGAGCACTAACAGGCATGACAGTTGCGCTTACATCAGACGCTACTACCCATGAACAAGTTGTGCAATCGGCTATCACCGGGGCTGCTATTGCTGCCGCTGCTAACATGCTTTCGAGCGTTTTCTAGTTCTTCGAATGTACTGTTTTCCTGTTAGTTACTCGAGATGTTATAGCATCGTGCAAGGACATGTTTAGCATTGTTTTCTAGGTTGGTCACAGTTTCATTATAGAACGTCGTTTCAGATGTGGGTGTTGGTCCCAAACGTATTTTGCACTTCGAGTGCAGACGAAGGTTGAACTTACATAAATAAGAGTAATCAGAGCACACTGTAATGGTGGTGCTTGTTCAGGAAGAAAAAAGAATAATAAAATTTCAGTGTTCCAGTTAGGAGGTAATCATCATCATATATCATATCATCATATATATTATATTAAATCAAAAACCAACCAGCCACGTGTCATCAAATCAACTCCTATACTAACCTGACTTGGAAAATACTGCGGTGACTCTGTTAACTACTAACATAACCTAACAACGTTATACCCTAGCATG
>JAYMSF010002484.1:0-10226 GCA_036897335.1 Silene vulgaris
TATTGTATTTTACCCGAACCCGTAACCCGCCTGTTTGACCTGTTTGACAGGTCTAACCGAGTATAATAGAGAGAACAAGAGTTAGCTCAAGTGGTAAGAGCTACAGAGTACTATATTACTCCAATAAGTTAGGGGGTTTGATTTATTACCTGCGATATAAGTGCGCTCATTAAAAAAAAAAAAAGTCTAATAATAAGATATACAAAATCATAACTATTGCTTTGCTAAATTTTGTAGGACATGGCAAATTAATTCAATTATAGCTGGATTAATCACTTTCTTAACTTATAATTTTGGCTCACTTATTGTATCAATTAATTCATTGGAGATTAGTGTACCCAAATTTTGTTACTTTTTTCTTTTGCGTACGAAATAGGGATAAGCTCCAAAAGGAAATTAACTATAAGTTCAATCGAGTTTAACTAGACCCACAAAATCATCTCTAAGAATGGCGCGGACATTGGCTCGCAAAAAAGTAAGATTATTGTAGACAAAATCCTCCTTAATTCCTTGGTTAGCTAACCAATCACATGCTCTTTTAGCCTTTGGTAAATATGTTTTGGCGTAACTGTCCAAGATCCTTGTTGAATGAAAATTTTGGACCAAATGATAAGTGGATAAAGAGCGTCATACGTCACAACCTCTTTATTATCTAATTTCACACAAGTAGCATTGTGCATATGGAATAAATTTCTAAGTTATATTATAATGTAAAATAGCAGTCCAAAAGTCTAGGAACATGGAGATGGCCCAAGCCCAAAGTGTAAGGAATGAAGTGAAAAGAAGTGATGTGTGCAAAAGAGTCAAGATTGCAGAATATGGAATTGCAGGTAAAGGACAAAGAAGTAGTTGGCACTAGATTGTAAAATAGGCGGCAGAATGTAATTGGCCAAGTGAGGGACACTTCATCTAGGGCAAATAGAGAATGTCCTTCTATATGTAAGCCATGAGAATCAATGTAACACACAAAACAATGAATTAAAAGCAGCCGCCATAATTTGCAGTGAGCTAAGAAAACAGAGTATCTTATTTCGATTATTTACAGCTTTGTTATACAACAATGGTGAAACCTATGAATTTCAACATATAAACTAGCTTAAATTCTAGAGTTGAATTATTGGGAAATTTGTATACTAGTATAAGTAAATTTATGGGAAAATTGATTGTCGTTAAGTTGTTATATATATAGGATTAATCTTTGCAACAAGCCAACGATGGCACAAAATAGGTTATGAGTTAAGACGTGCCATCGAATCATGGCTGATAATCACTCTTTGAAAATTATACAACAATCGTTTAATGCACACTTCAAACTACATAGGGAGTAAGTCTGAGTCTTCTCGTATAAAAAAACTCTGAACTTTGATAGGAAAATTCACTCCATACCGTCTTAGTGTGAAGCTCTCGTACAAAAATTAGATATGAAACAATTACAGACTTCAAAAATCAATCTTACATAATCATCAAATTCTACTATCATACTGAAACTTAATATGACATTTTTATGGTGCTGGAAGCCTTCTTTCAAACAAGGATGGCACGGACGATAAATGTCCAAGCATCCGACCTAAGATAATCATTATCCCAAACAACGGTGCAACGGTCAACATGACTAATCTCTTGTGCATAAGAATGATTAGTAAAGTGCAGGTAACACATGTGGAGATAGCAATGGCAGGAACTATTTTTATAGTTGTGACATACAAACCCGTCATAAATGTCACAAGTGTTGCATGAAACGAGGCTTGAAGTAAAAACACACTTACATCTAGGAGTAATAGTGACTCCCCTTTATTACTCGTCGTCATGATCCATAGGAGACAAAACAGGACTATCATTGACGTGCACATCGCCACTATGTCCGCCACCATAAACACCTGAAAGACCTTCTCCTGTAGTAGGAGTGGAGTTCCGTTACTGCTGTCTACCCCACCCGGTACAGTGAATGCTGCCGTAAATGTTATGGTAGCTAATAAAGCTGCTATTACGCCTATTGTGTTTGCATATCCTTCAATGCTTGTTGTCGGGACTCCGTACAAACTTCGATGTCCATATAGTAAATTTCCTTTCGTGAACAGACATTTCTCAAACTACATAAATCAAAGGACACATTTAGAGTAATTTAAGTCCATCCAACAAAGGACAGAAAAGTGAGAGTACATAGATATTATGAGTAGTTACCTCGCGAGGAAGATGGTCAGCTGATCCAATCAAATCATAGCACGAAACACCTTGATTGTTTTCTGCTTCCAGTAATCCATTATATCTGTCTCTGAATGTTCCAAGATAATTGGAGTTATCAAGAAAAAATTGTGCGAAACCAAAGTGACGGTTTACAATAGCAAGATGTAGAGGTGTGTTTCCGTCATTGTCTTTACTTTCCATTAGACTCCTAATTCCAAAATCTTGGTCTTGCTCAATTAAGAAATCACACGACGGACTCGTAAGCTCAAAATCATGAGCTGATAAATAGTTTCGTTCAAGACGTCGAGATACAAACACATGCCACAATGTCCTCCCTTGAAAATTAGCAATTTTCGTGCTCTCGGGGAAATGTGAATGGAGGTTTAGAATCATGCTGGTACTACGTTCACGAACCGCGATAAGTAGAGGGGTAAGACCATCCTCATCTTGCATAGATGGTATTTCAGCATTTCCGATTGTCAGTCGCCTTATTAAGCCTCTAACGACAGAAGCATCATCACAATCTAAAATAGTAATAATAATTTCAAGAGGTTAGCAAGATTAAACATACAGCTTATGTGATCATTTAACTCCCGAAGAACGAAAATGTGATACCTTTATCATGGGACAGAAGATGAAGAGGGTTCTGATTGTGGTTATTGACGTAGCCGGCAACCTCTTCATCCAGCTCCAGCAACTTCATAGCACAATCGTAATCTCTGTGCCTAACTGCAACATGAAGGGGTGTGTCGCCTTTGCCATTCTTCAATCGCCATGGCCGGGAGTGGAGCCCATCCTCCACCTGTTGTTGCAGCCTCTCCAAATGCATACAGACCATATCCAGCAACCTAACTGAAGATGAATTGTGCACAAGGACATGAATAGGGGTATCGCCGTTACAGTCCTGTTGACTGACGAGTATGGGTAAGTTTTGGATTGCTTGTCTGATGAACTCTTCAGTTTGTTCGAGTAATGAGAAATCGAATTCACATTGCATTAATATATGAAGGATGTTGCTTCCCTTGGATGTTTGTGACACCAAAAAATTCATCCCGATGGAGATCAGTCTTTCGTTAAGGAATCCCACATTTCCTTCTTGTGCAGCTTCACATTCTTCTTTTGTCAATTTTCTCCCGTGCTCTATCGGCTTCTCTGTAATTCTTATCTGCTTCCACCAATGAACTCATTTCAACAGATTCTTGAAATGACTTTGTTAATTAAAACGCAAGAAAGAAAATCAACTGAAATACCTCTTCGAGTTGTTGAAGCAAAGAGCTAGCTGAAACACCGCTCTTATTCATTAAACCAATTTTCGGGGAAAACTCTAAAAGGACTCGAACCATGATAATGTCGCGATTCCTGGCAGCAAGGTGCAAGGGTGTATCACCTTCATGGTTCTTACTATTTCTAAGAGCATATAATTGTGGCATGTTTAGCAACTCCAGACCTTGCTCGTAGCTCTTCACCTGATGATTCGTGAGAAGGTGCAAGACGGTGTTGCCGGATCTCTTGTCATGAACCTCAGCAGCCTCAGGGCAGCTAGCCAGCATGACTTTGATAATTAGAATGCAGTAAGCGGGTTTAAGTGATGTGGCTCGATGTAGTGGAGTCGATCCATCCGAATCTGCGCAGCATGTAACTGAGCTCTCTATTTTTAGCAGCAGTTCAATGATGGACCATAGATCGTCTCTGGATTGATAAACCTCCTTACTGTTACTTGGTGCTTGCGTTTCGGGTTCTTGAGATTCATAATTATCTGCGTTTCCCAACAGGAAAATAAAAAGAAGTGTATAATTTCCTCGCAGTCTATTTCAGCAAAAACTGATGAAATGGTTGACTAAAGGTATCGTTTGGCTGATCAGGAAATTAAAACAACACAGGAAAGTCCAATTCACGTGAATTATTTTCCTATGCACGATTCATGTGAATTGGCCACAATCGACCTTAAAATCAAATGGAAACAACCAAAATGAGAAAAGTAAAACTAATTGAAAAGATGGAAAAGATCGGGTAGATTGGAAGAAATTACCGAAAACATGGTATCGGACAGCAAGATGAAGAAGAGTCTCCTTAGAATGATTTAATACGCTAGCAACATACTCATCTCTATCAACCAAATACATTGCTGCCGAAACATTACCATAAATAAGCGCAACATGAGCAGGCGTATTCCCATCCTCATTCATCACCCTCCACGGGAACACCCCGTCATCAGTGTCTCCACATTGTGTCATAAAGAAGTCGTAAAGCAAGTCAATAACAGCCACGTCCCCGACCTCGGCCGCAATGTGGAGCGGGGTGTTCCCGTGGCAGTTGAGGTCGCATATAAGCGACTGAGTGGTTGGTGTAGTAGGGAAGGTATTAAGAGCTGCTTTGATGAAATGGAATTGCTGGTGTTGGGCTGCTACATGTATGATATTGTTGTTTTGGTATGTTTTCTTTAGCAATTGGTCTCGATTTTTGCTTCGGAATAAGGTTACGTCCCCGTAGACTGCTGCATTATGAACATCCTTCTCCATTAACTTAGACATCATTTACTTACCTTAGCTTGTTCTTGATTTGGAAGAGATTTGTAGATTGATCAAAGTCTATGAATCCTAGTATAAAAGGGAATAATATATATTTTTGTTCTTTCTAATCATGAACTGATGGTCTGCAACTACTCGTCACCTGTCACCTGTCACCTGCAACCTACCTGGTTCATATAGGATGAAATAGTACGAGTATTTTATTTTTGTTCTCACTTAGACCAACTTACCCTTACAGCAAGATAATATTTAAAATAAATGTGATGAATTATTACACATTTAATTAATATGAGCATGAGAAGCAATACATGTTAATGTCGTGCTATATAGTCAACTCGTTGACTTGGCACAGTGATGGAGACACGGATTAGTATCTTACTGTCATCCAACTCATCTACAGCCAACGACAGTGTAGATCTGATTTTCAACATTTTCAGGTCCGGTAATTTCGGTTATAACATTAACTTGTGTTCGTATTCGGCTCATTTCTTTTATTTTTGGGTCGCTCCGTCTGGGCAGGGTCATTCTGGGTCAGTCATTATGAGCACAAGCCTGGCCATTCTAGGCCATGTTTATCATTTCTTAAGTTGATAAATCCAAGTGTATTTTCAAGATGATTAGTTTGGGGTGGGTTTAGATCGGGTCAATTTCGCGTCCATCAAAATTTGGGTTGTTCCGGGTTTCGACTTATCCTATTGTTGTGCAATACAGTTCTCGGTCCTGGTAAAGAGCTCGCAAGGTAAGCTAGTTCCGACTAGCTTACCTTTGCCACATCATTTTTGTAAGTAACAAAAATTTCAAGCTACAAGTTACTCCAATGGTAAAAGACAATTTACTACTAGCTTGGTAAGACCCACCTAACACACTTTTCAATTTACTCGAATGGTTTGAGTCATTTTCGAGTTCGGGTGGTTTTGGATCGTGTTATTTTGGGTCAGGTCAATTTCAGGTCAACAAAGCTCGGTTCATGGTTAGGTTGGGTCGTTGGGATTTCGGTCACATTCAGAGGTTATACTTTGGATCAATTTCGGATTTTGGATCAACCTTTTCAAGATTGGTCAATCGAGTCGTTTGATTTTACCAATTCTCCATCTCGTAACTTAACAATTTTGTGACAAAATATTGGCATGTTCCAATTCCAAAAAAAAAGAAATATAGGTAGTTAAAAGCCCAAAAGACGAGTGACGCAAGAAGAGAGAGCATAAATGATAAATCCCCACAAAAGAAGCAGCCGTATAGAGTTAATTTCATCACACCTCTTGAATTCTTCACCAAACCTTCCTTCAACTTGTTCATCAATGGCTTCCGAGAAGGAAGCTGCTCTTGCTGCTGCTTCCACTCCTACTGATGCTCCCACCATGTTTGTCTTTCTTCCCTTTTTTAACCCTTTTACCCCTTTTTTATTCTATCTACTAAAAATTACTTAAGTTTGTAATATGTAAAAGTGTAATTGTTATGTTGTAGATTTGACAAGATTATTAACAAGGAAATTCCTGCCAATATTGTTTATGAGGATGATCAGGTATTCATTCTACTGTCTGTCTGTCAATTAATTAATTAATTAATTAATTTCATTCTGCACATTTCTCGTAGCAACCTCGGATTATTAGAATTGGATGTTGAGAATGAGAAGCGTTGTCAGTTGAACTGCAATCCAATTAGGTTTTGGTCTGCTTTCGATCCGCCTATGCAACTTTTAAAATGGTCTCATCAGTCATCAATCCTGTTGTGTCCATTCATCTGTGGCTGTTTTAAAATAAGCTGTCATCGTTTGATCATCGTATTTGTTTTGATATGGGCCGCCTCAAAATCTACAAATCTAAGATGTTCCAGTTTCGCGTAAACATTAGTCTGATATAGATGCAATTGGGAGCCCTTGTAGCTTGGTCTGAACCATTAAGTAGACTACTGGTTTGCAAATCTGTTCATAGTTTCGCCTAAACATTAGCCTGTGATGCTGCAGTCAGATATCGAATTTTCCTTTAATTTAAGTTTGGTTTGGTGTTATTCTTTTTTAGTTCACTGATCCAAGTATTTGCGAACCTCATGTCATAGTTACATGAAATTTTGTTGATTCTGACTTATAGTGTGCTTTCGTTTAGGTCCTTGCTTTCAGGGACATCAATCCGCAAGCTCCTATACATATCTTGATTATTCCCAAAGTTAAGGATGGTTTAACTGGCCTCTCCAAGGTATTTATTTGTTGCTTAAGTTGTTCCTTGCAATGCATTACTTTATGATGTCTGTTTTCCACATTCACTCATTGGGCTTTCCTTTTAATGTTTCTGCATCAGCCTTGTCGTTCTGTATATTTGAGACCGTTGAAGTAGGACATGTATTTGCTTGAATCAATTGGACATTAATCTTTAATCAGGATTAATGTGTCATACTTGTATGTTTTTCATCAAATTATAAAAAAATAAATACCCCTTGCTTTCATTGTGTGAAACTATTAGAAAAACACGCCTAGATTTCAATGTGTGGACCTGGAATCAAACTTAAACTAGCATAGGTAAGTAGCGACTTTTGCTAGGATTTTATCAGAGAGGTGAGGCTGATGGGGACAAATTTGATGCTCGAAGCTGAACACTGAAGTAAAATTTTTCATGTGTTGTTCATTCAGACTGAAGTTCTGAACATGGTAATAGCCAGTTACGTGGCTTCCATGTCGTACTCCTTTTCCCGATTGTCTTTTTCATTTGGCTTCCATGTCCAGAAACAGTGTCTCCCTGTTGTTAATAAAAGGTTTTGACTGCAGACATCCAACCCGTATGGCCTGTACCCCTCATTTGCTAGACTTTGAGAGTTTGAGGCACTGTGGTTATGTTGTTGTTGTGGGGTTGCCTTGTGAAGGTGTGGCAACTCTATTGGAAAGAGCTATGTAATCGATGTCTTTTGGTTTTGATTTTCCAAAGACGGGAAGATGGTAAATCAATTGTAACATTTAGAAAAAGATAAAAGTTCAAAGAGCTACAGAACATTCCATGGACATTATTATGATAAAAAGGCGTAAAGAAGTAGGTCTTCAGAATTTTAAATTTTAACAAATGGATCCTAAGTGATTCATCCCCTTTCACGTATGTGTTTGAAACGTGTAACCTTAATGTACATGAAATCTATCAAGTGTTTTAGTGCTTTTCCAAGTTCTATTATAGGATTCTTTGTGGGACACATATGTGTTTTTGGGAAATGTTTACACACAATTATATCAACAGTAGACCTGCAAGGCTCTGACGTGATCTCAGGAAACAGTGCAAATGCTCGTAGTTTATGCAAAATGTTCACATTCTATGACGTGATCTTAGGATTTATTACCTAGTTGGAGTTGGATAACATGAATAAACCTTTGATGCCGTAATGTGAGGAGAAAATGTCACGGATCCTATAGCTAGTAGCTACCTCTGTAATGTCAGGAGAGCTAATATTTCGTCTGGTGCACTGTAGTGAAGCAGAAGCTGATAAATTTGTAAAATTTGTATCATGTTTGCGGTCAATGCATCATAATATCATAATTGTACCCAAGAAAAACTTATGTGAGACGATCTTACTATGAGGATAATGGGGCTGGTCAGCGTGAGATCGTCTCTTACAATAGTCACTGCAGACTCGAAACCATCTAAGAGGATTTGTTGTTTTGAATTTTGGATGTAACATAGGGTGATTTTCTTACTTGGAGTTTACTGGAAGATCGGAGTCACAGTCACTTTAAACTTTAATCATGTACTGTGCCTACTAGGTTTAGTTGCCTGATCTACAAAATTGTACTTGACGTTGGAATAAAATTTGAGTCTTCTAGAAAGGGTATTACATTGGTATGGCTTATAACACTATGTTGTACCTGCAATTTCCAAATCTTATCATTATTGGATCTCTGAGCAGGCTGAGGAAAGGCACTTTGAGATCCTGGGCCGCCTTCTATACACTGCCAAGGTTATAGCAAAGCAGGAAGGTCTAGATGATGGCTATAGGATTGTCATCAATGATGGTCCACTCGGGTGTAAGTTAAACTGAGTTTATGATTATTTTTTTTTGATTTATTTTTGTGTAAAAGAGAATACTAGCAGGTTTCAATGTCAGGTAAAAGGTACCCGTAAATGATTTTAACAGCTGACATATTTTGTGAATTTTAAAAACTATAGCATTACTTTGCAAGCTCTGACTACCAGTATTGCCTCATTGATCAGGTCAATCTGTTTATCACATCCATATTCACCTACTTGGAGGACGCCAAATGAACTGGCCCGCTGGCTAAGTTTATTTCAAACCAACTCAATGGAGTAAAAGATGGGAGGGGACGATTAATAAAACATGGCCCTGGATGTTTAATCTTTATTGTCCTGAAGGTTTTGTGGACAAAAGTTGTTTGTGAATCAAAACTTGGCTTGGTGATGTACTATCCTACCCCGACTTTGTACCAGGAAAAAAAAACACAATCTTATGCCAATTAATTGACTGCGTTTGTTTTCCATGATGTTAGCCTTCTAATGGGTTGCTGCTCATCGCGATTGTTATATTGTGAAGCGGTTGTCTTCGGTTGAAGGCAGTTGTCGTCATGCTTGTCGAGGGTTATGTGAAAACATCTCTTAATGCTGACAAAATGACCTTTTCTTACCGGTGTCAACATAAACTTTTGATTTTTTGCCTTGGCGTTTGTTTGTGTTTAAGTGGGGGCTTAATGGTGGTTTGGTGCACATATTTAAACTACCGTCATTTGAAAAGTCTCTATGCAAAGCATTACAATTGATAATTTGTATTGTACTCCTTAACAAGTTTGTACTGTAGGTTGGTTTTGTACGCAATTGGTAAAAGCAAAGTTAAGGCTTGAGTGTAGTGAAGCGCGGGAGTGCCTCAAAGCCTTGCAATATGGCAAGGAATTGAGAGGTCTCGGGTTCGACTCCCTACACGGGAGTGTTGCGGTATTACTTGCCATCAAGGGCAACCTTGATGACTTACCTGGTCCCCGGGATTGCAGGGTGTTCGGGTGTTCCCTTGGGTAAAAAAAAAAAGTTAATATCGTAAGGACATTGTAGCTCCATGGAAAGTTATTACTAATGGTAACGGAGTTCGTACAAGTGAGTCGTACTTGTACGCGCGTTAAACTAGAATAGCCTCATTTTCTGCAGATGTAACACCCCCAACTACCCGACCAAGGTAATCAAGGATGCTACCATCCCGTTTCTCCGAGAGGTAGTGCATCAAAACTTCAATAAAGAAACATTTATTTGATGTGTGGACAATCGGGATTCGGGACCGGAAATATCATATAGATTAACACAGGCCACCGTAATTAAATTCGGCGTCAATTACACAGAAAAACACGACGTCATCTCAATAATACATAAATACACAACTGACCACAAGTTATTAACACAACACATCACACGGAATCCAATACACATGTCACATCTCCCAACTCCATACTTATCTCCATCTCATCTGTAACACTCCTGGAATTTGTCCCACATCGGTAGAATGTGGGTGTGTGTGGAGATTTGTCCCACATCGGTAGAGTAT
>JAYMSF010002485.1:0-10222 GCA_036897335.1 Silene vulgaris
ATATGTCGATTTTTTTCGTGATTGATAAAGCTGTTATTGATTGATTAAATTGATTTTGTTGATCGCAGAAGAGCATTGCTACCAAGACTCCTGTTAAAGCTGAGAACATCAAGGTTTATTCCTTTTTCATTACTCGATGTTATTGGTATTATTGATTGGTTATTGATGATTTTGTTAACCTGAAAATGAATCGTTTCAACTCACATCGGTTCGCCATTGACAGCTTATTTATGAGTTTGTTGTTTCATTTTCTTTGTTTGATCTTGTCTTGTTTAATCTTGATCTTATTAAGTTTGGTATTTTGAATTATATTAGATTGATTTTTTTATTCAGGGTCGATTAATGGCAGTCGCCATGGCTGTGTCGCTGGAAGATCTCGATAAGTTTTTACAATTTTGGTTATCTGGGTTGTAATTTTCTCTTGTTTCATGGGTTGTAGTTTGACATTGTCGAAAACATTTGAAATGATCCTGAATTTTTGTGTAGGTCTCATTGGATATTGTGGTGAATCTTCTAATTTTTTTTGGAAATGGTAATAGTCAATACCAAGTTGTTTTGGTAATTTAATTGTGTTAACGTATGTTGATTGAATCTCATGATCGTTACGATTGGAGATGTGGAGTTTGCTGCCAAGCATGTAGGTTGAGTGAGTGAGAGGTGAGGTGAGGTAAGGTAAGGTCACTGTACTAATAGTGAACAATGACGAGGATGTAAGGCAAGGGAAGATCATTGTACTATGCATGAGCAGTGCTAAGAAGAGGTGTTACAAGTCATATATTTTAGGTCGAACAATTTTTCAGGAGAGTTACCTGAAACCATAGGCAATGTTTCCACCAGTTTACAACGCCTTGGTTTAGACGTAGTCCTTGTCGTTCCCATGTCATATTCAGGCTCTTGTCAATCGGATGCTAAGTATTTCGTACTACGGCGCTGTAATTTTATTAATGTATATTTAAGATCAGTTTGTTGAACTTTAAAACTTTTGTCTTTGTAGCTTCATCATATTTTAAGTATATGTCCACGAAATTAATGAGCAAACTATCACAGAAGAGCTTCTATGTGCAATAGTTTGCTGGGATGGCTGGCAGAAGACAGTTAGACCGGTGATCGCTATTTTATTACCAAGTTTTTCTTTGGTATATGTGTATATGTCGAATTATATCTGAAAAGATTCTTCTGCAATTTTATTCATGTTTTTTAATGTTGGGTTTGATTGAGTAGGTTCCCAGCAAAAAGCAAGTGGGTGCATTATCAGCTGTTTTGCGAAGCCGTTCTTCTGTCCCAGGTAATTGGCTTGTAACTTGCCTTGTGTTATACAAGCATTTAATGAAAATTCTCGTAGTAAAAGAACTTACCTCGTGTTAACCCCTTATTGCCCCCTCTCCAATTAAAAGAAGAAAAACACGCATTTGCATTCAGATCCGTGAGCTTACTCCTGATACAACGGTGTTGTGCAGATGCATCTGTGGACTGCCAAGAGAAAAAACGGTTCTGTATAAGCTAATATCTGGTTTGCATACCTCTATCTCAGTCCATATAGCCGGTGATTATCTCCTTGATAAAAGCACGAACAAGGTAACATCGTTTTCATGCTCTGCGTGACATTTAAATGTGCTTACATATAAAAGTTTGGACTAGGTTTAATTAATTCACCTTTTTTAAAGCTTTTTTTCTCTTTAGTTTACTTTATTTATGTTAGCTAATCCCAAATTAATTAGGAATAGGGCTTTATTGTTGTTTCTGAAAGAGAGTTAAAAGAGAACTTAATTTCGGTTTCTAAGCTGATCATCGTTAGATTTCTAAGCTTGATCTAGGGTGTATACGTTTTTAAATATGTATCCTGACACTGGTTTCTGGATACAGTGGGGTCAGAATTTTGAGATAATGCAAGAAATATCCAGAGCGTGTTAGAAACTTGTATTTCACATACCTTTTCGTTCTCGAAGCAGTAACGAAGGTGTGTATACTTTTGCTCAATTTGATAGACGACTTCTTTAATGTACTTTAACTTTCCCTATGAGTGCCATAACCTATACTCAATTCATAGGCATCCGGGTATTTGGAGGAAGCTGAATAGCTGAAGCAGCTGCTCTACGATCCAAAACTTCGTGATGCGTGTCCACTTCCTTTTGATGAAGCTAGGTTGTGGCAAGGACAAAGTGGACCTGAACTAAAGCCAAATTCAAAAGCAGTTTAGAAATATAAGGTGCCCTTCCATGAATTCTTGAAAGTCTCCGACTGTCTCCGGGTTTTTTTGTTATTCCCTGCATCTTCCAAAATAAACACATCACTTTCTGTTTATTTCGTAGGTTCATATAGACGTCCATTTTTTATTTGTGTTAAGATTGGTACTTATGGTACTTGTTACCTTAAAAATGAACCTTAGTTGAAGGTGTCAATCGGTTTGGGAGGGAAGGAATAGTTCCTAAATATCTTTACAATGAGATGCTTAATTTCATCACTGAAGCTGCCTATGTAACAACATTTTATACAGTGCATTGATGAATTGCGTGTAGTCCGTAGGGTGTGAGGAATGCCGATTATGGGGTAAACTTCAAGTTCATGGACTCGGTGCAGCTTTGAAGACCCTTTTTTCTCAGCCGAGGGTAACAACAAATCAAAGCATGTAAGTACTGAAGTAGTCAACTGCTGTTGTATTCTATGTTTAGTGATTCTTGTATGAGACAATTTATATTTGAGACCGTCACATATAAGTTCTTAAGTTCTTGTTATCTGAATGTTGCTGATTTCAGTGATTGTAAAAAAGCTCAAACTCTCATTGGTACTGTTTGTTGTTGCAGCTGCCATTGCAGAGAAATGGAGTGATAGCCCTTGTAAACCTTCTCGATCGAATTTTAGAAACAGTCAAACTGGTACATCAAATGGGGCCTACTACGGTGCAGGAGAGCATAAGTATAGATTTGGGACAGTGATTGTCGCATTGTGAAAATTCTTAAAGGTCCTCCAAAAAAAGGTTTGATTAGTTTTTCTTGGCATCATGTTCCACCTATTATCGTCTCGATATCCACGACTGGCTTGGTATACATATGGGCTAAGGACTGTGCCGAGAAATGGAGTGCGTTTTACCCCGGTTCAAAGAGCTTGTTAAAATCGAAGACTATGTGAAAAGAGAGGATGAATTTGACATTGTGCCTGAAGCGCCTGAAATTAAAAAGGTCAATTGAAAATTCCTAACAAATTTCAGAATGCTGTATTTTTAGGTAGTTTTATGTTAATCTGAACATCTTACAGAGGGAAGAGTCGGGTTTTAACCATGATGAAGAGATTGACATTATTACGATGGAGAATGAATCAATGCTCAGTGATACTTCAGAGATGCCTGAGGAAGAACGTTTTTTCTTACAGACAGTTCCTCCTCGTCCTCCTCGTCCTGATACTCATAAGCAGCAAGATCAGAATGACTAGAATCAAATTGAAGGTGAATTCTGAAACATATTGTCTGTTTTACTTGTTTATCAGTTGGGATTGTTGGTAGTTCTCCATGTTGTCACGCAAATGACAGTGTAATGGAGGATCATGTATAGTACGAGCCTTAGAGGCCATCATATACAGAATAGAAAGTGTTACTGTTCTGGTCATACTTTGAAAAATACAGATAATGAGTTGTTTATTAATATGTCCTCTCGACTGGGTTCTATGGCCGATAAGATATTCACTGTGATAGACTCTTCTTATGCAGGTATTGAAGATGTTCACTACTCGGCTGCAAATGTTACGAGACTCGTGACCAGAACACGATCTAGAAGGGAAAGAAAGCCGACAGAGAAGATGTTGGAGTTACTGGGAGAGACTGCTAAGAAGCTGTTAAAGGCAAACTGGCCCAATACTAGATCGTGATACTCCATAGATTGCTAGGTGAAGGATCCATCGGTATTATTCAGCAATCAGCATATATATATATAGTGTAATTAGTGTAATTTACTTTTTTTTACTTGCGTGTATGTGTAGTGTGACAAATTCATCCAGGAAAAGTGTACTGGTTAATATCGTACCCACTTCTATGATAATTTATTATACAGTTCCATCTCGTTGCTCACAAATTCATGTGTACTTGCAGCATTTTAGAACTAATAGAAAGAAACCAGGCATACATTCTTACAAATTGAAGTTCGCTGCCATCACTAGGGATATTTCCAGTAGCCGAAAGAACAACTTACCTAACTACTGTCTAAATCCTTTCCTCCCTCTCTTGTTTCGACCCAATAAATAGGCAACATTTTGCGCCGGCTAGAGAGTTACCCCATCCTTCTACAACACTATTATACAAATAAATCCAATGAAACTAGATAGATATTCATCAAACACCAAATCAAGGGGGTTCAGAATACGAATTGGTGGGTTAAAAGTTATTACTTGCTTTACATTATAGTGTTGACTAAAAACTAGCCATGATTACAATGCTGAATGACTGATCGTGAAAAATTATTAAACTATACACAAGATTACACGAATAGCGCAACTTTCATAGACAAATAGGCTATGTTACCCAGTATTAACAAGTCTTAATCATATGCGTAAATCAACTTTTAAGACATTATGTAATTATTCTCTTGCTTGAACAGAAGAAAAGAATTACTTCGTACACCACTCAAACTCCTTTCAGCACCATCTCTTCTTCCTTTTATCCTTTATATTTTGACGTTGATTATCCTCAAATTACAGTTAACCTCAATTCTAGCGAGCTTAATAAGACTCTATCGCCTTGCTGAATGCGTGTTTTTCTTTGATAATCACTGCTGCAACCGGGTCCGGAATCCTCAAGGAACATGTGCTAACCTCAGCGCCGAGCAAGACACATTCATGTTAGTTGAGGGAATTGTATTCCCTCGAGCCTCTAGTTTTTAACGACAATTCTATGCTATCAAATTCTTTTCCTTTCATTGCCTATTTATTTTAAAACAAGAAGACGAGAATGTTTCTTGGTAGAGTGAAAATAGAGGCTATAATAGGTTGACGAAGGGGTTTTCCATTTTAAGATTGTAATATGGTTTTTCTATTTTCCTTAGATAACGCTACATTTTTAAATGTTTTTAGCATCATGATGGATTAAGCAATGAACTAATATTAAAATTAATAAATAAAATGAGAAATTTGAAGGAATTGAGAGAGTCGAAATATAAAGAAGAACATGTTAGGAAATAATGGCTACTAACCAATATCGTATCCGCTTGGAAACTATATATGATGCACTATGTTTTAAAGCACTCGGTTCTGGAGTAATCGACTCACAAGATCCATCATGATTGGTTCGATTATGTAACCCCAAATCACAGGATGCGAGCCATAAGAGGAAAGGAAAAGAGGAAGGGATGGGAGGAGAAAGAGGAAGGGGAAGATAAGGATGAATAGTTCGAGGATAAAGTGGAGTAGACAAAGTGGAGGAGGAATATTATGAGAGAAAGTGAAAGAGAAAGAGGGGGAGAAGGAGGTGGTTAAGGAGGCGAGGACGACATAGAGTAGATGAGGAGAGAAAAAGGAGGACAAGAGAGAAGAAGAGGTGGATGAAAGAGGGGGAGGAGTAGGAAGAGTTGGGAGGAAAAAGGCGAGTAGTACGAGAAAAAGGAGGACAAGATAGAAGGAGAGGTGAAGGAAAAAGGAGTAGGAAGGGTTGGGAGGAAAAAGGCGAGTAGTACGAGGAAAAAGGGGAGGAGTAGTAGTAAAAAAAAGAGAAGTGATTATAATGAAATATTAAGAAAAATTGTAAGAAAACTCCATTATTTCCTAACCCTTCATTATAGGAAGAGAATAGTTAAGAAGATAATTGAGACATGAAAAAAGAAAAAGAAAGAGGAATAGGGAAGGAGACAAGGAGGATGGGGATTAGGAAGCGGCAACGTTAAAGAGATTTACAAAGGGTAAAGAAGAGAACGAGGGGAAGGGGGTGAGGAATGGAGGGGAAGAGAAGGAGGAAGGGCTAAGAGGAGTAGGACAAATATTAGGAGGCGAAGGGGAAGGACGAGAATACGGATATGGGGAAGGGGCAAGGGATATAGGTCGACAAAGAGAACAAGGGGACCGAATATGAAGTAGGGATAGGTAAATTAAAGGACGTGAACGATAAGAGGAAAGAAAAAGAGGAAAGGAGAGGGAGGAGAAACGGAATATATGGAGTAGTAGTACGAGAAAAAGAATATATGAAGAAGTAGTGAACGTTCATTTTGTCTTCTCGTATTTATATCAAGTTCCTTCCGTCTGATTGCCATAAAAAAAGAAAACCTGATTATACCATAAAAATTCGATGTTAACTTGCGTATGAAACGTCAACAATCAAGATATCTAAGTAATTTGGTTTAAAAACAAATTAACTACTAATTGAGTATAACAACAATAGTTAAAGTTTTACCGACAATCAACATGTAAAAGAAATACGCTAACATGCGCATGAACCATCGTTGATCAAAATGTCTTGGGGTACCGCGCGCTTTTGCGCGCGGTGTAACCAACTAGTATTATAAAACGTACTATGTAACAAACAGGTTGAAGGAGAACAGGAACCTAAGCATGGTAATCTTGAACCTCATCACCAAAGAAAGAACGGAGGGAAATTGGGAAATACTTGCTCAAATTTGAAACAGTTGGCCTAAATACAAAGTATATACATATACTCTTTCTGGCACAGTAAATAGTTTACATTTTCTTTACTTTGTAAGGGAAATAAAACAAATGTAAAGTATTGACATTTGACTTGGATGGAGGGTGACATGACCTATTAACGACTTAATTAGTGGCCTAAAATTCTCTACCAAAAAGTTCTCATGTCGAATCCAGTATAATCAAGTCAATCTACTAAAGTCAGCGAGGTAACTCTCATGGTAAAGGTTAACAGCAAACAAAAGGGCTTTGATATATAATCACAAGGCAAAGGAGGCTGCATTATCATCCCCCAAAAAAGTTCTGACATGAGGGAGGCCAACATCGTCAACACCTTCACCTGTCGCTTAAGGAAGGTGTCGAGAGGTCAGTTCAGCTAAATGGACCGAGACCGTCAACAGTCAGGTAAGTTCATATTTTCTCTCTTTGTTGTCTTGTTGATAAAGCAGTCAGAGTTCAGTTCGTTTGACATTAGCTGTTAAGCTGGTTGACTGATCGGCCGCATTGACGAAACTAGTACTTTTTGCATTTCGTTTAGTTCGGCCTTGAACCTAAGACCCCAAATAGAGCTAACACCTACTCACATATGTTGATCTAAGTATTCAGAAGGCGAGACGCAATGAACGGAGTATATGTTATGGTAAGAGAGTTGTTGGCGTTGTTTTAACAGTAAGTGGTTTAACAGTTCGACATGATAGGAATTATGTTTGGTGTCTCGAGCCAGATATCCTTGGCTATGTAGTTAGTGAGTGATTCCGACCGATGTCTCTTCAAATAAGAGCTCCTATATGGCTATATGTTCGATGTGAATCATTTTCTCAGTGAGTTTAAGAGTTAATTTACTCTTATCATAATATTTCGAACAGTTGATTCCTCTGAAAACTTCCCAAACACAGCATAACATTATTATAAATACTTTCCTAGCCTTTCTCTGAATGTTCAGGGTTCGGAACCACGGAATCATCGTGGGGTAGCAAAATAACGAATGAAATCACTCTACAGACATGCTAAATCTAGAACAAAACTACTACTTACAGAACAAAAACCAAACGAACTGTTAATTAAACTATAATTTTACTGACGACAGGCTGCTTCAGGTAACTATGATTTCACCTACCTAAGAAAACTACACTTGAGATTGATGTGGTAGAAGTTACAGTTTATCAACAGTGTGATCAATTGTGTATAATCGTTTGGTTTGCGTGTTTAAAAGTTGTGAATGAACATACTGCTTCAACTGATAGTCGCTTCAACACATTCGGACAAGGGTCTCGCCCAAAGTTGCTGTTTGTTATGGCCACTGCACATCTCTGCTTTCCTATGCACCTCTGCGACATTATACAGCAAAAGTCACACTTCTGACTTGAGCGGGTAAAAGCTTTTTTCACAAATTCTCATCTTAAGACGATTTTCATAACAAGGTTATTCACATCTCATAATGTTTTCTAAAGGACTGACCATAAAAGAACGAACGTGAGTTTGTACCTTTTGTAAGACCGAATTTGAGGTAGGGGCATGGCATTTTCCTTGCTCGAATTTACCACAAGTTCCAAGAGGAGTCCCAAAGCTTGCAAATTTGATGGAAGATATGTACTGGTTGGATGCACATTGCAAGTGGAGTTTGGGTCTGGTGCGAAATGCTTGTGTTCTGCCATAGCTTTCAACAGTATCGAGCTTCCAGCTCTTAATGTTTGGATGATACTCAGAGATCTGTGCGCATACTGTGCTCACCGATCTCTTCTTAATAGATATTTTGGTCGGATCTCCGCCCATTTCCTCGAATACAACAAGTAGATTTCTCGTAGGCTTCAACCATGCTCGAGGAACGTGATACCTGGATCATATAAATATTGCTATGTTATTGGGTTTGATCTTTATTTGAAGTATATCGGGAAAAGCTGACCCACCAGAATGACCTTACCCCGAATAACCTGTCTGTAGACCCAAACTAGATAATGAAACTGATACCCGAACTTAGCCAATCCAAACTGGAACTAACCCGAACTTTGTTGGCCCCAACATTGAGAAACAACCGAATCTGACCCGGCCCAAAAATGACCCACCCCGAATTGACTAATCGGAATTATGCCCAAGTTCATAACAAAAAAATGACTTGGGGTCGTTTGGTTCGCTAAATGAATTGTAGTTCCAAGGAAGTAGCAATTCACGTGATTTTGTAATTCATGTGAAATGGAAAAAAAACGTTTGGTTGGAATGTGGGAAGTGAATTCCATAGGAATTCCCACTTACCTAGGGGGGCCTAGGTAAGCAACTTCCCCCATTATGGTGGAATTAGAGTTCCTATGGAACTTCAATTCATGTGATTTGGGGTAAACAAACAACCCACCAATTTTACAAATCACATGAATTGCTATTCATGTGTTTTATATTGGGTAACCAAACAACCCCTAATACTCCCTCTTCAGGGTTCTCCTTCCATTGTCATTGCTGGGAAATTTCAACGCTTTCTTCTAATTTTCTAAAAAATCAAATTTCATCTCTCGTAACATTAGTTAATATTTCATGATCGAGCCTATTAAATTAGCTAACTGTATCCCAAATATTAATTAAGCTCACTCATCATCCTCACCTCCCTCCTCACAGTAACACCCACAACCACCACATCCTCTCCTTGCGACAACCACATCACCAACTCACTCTGGCACCGACGTTTGTGTCTTCGTCGGCTATGGCGTCCTCACCGACTGACCGACACAACCCCTAATTAACATCTATTAGTTTATTCACCAAGTCTTGAAGCTAACGTTTTATGCAGCCAACTATGAAAAGTGGTGTACGGGCGAAAGTTACTTTGTTCTTGCTTAAGGTGGTTCGAGTAAAGGAAAGCAAGAGACATAGAGGTGGTGATATAGTTTGTGAGGATGGTCTGATGATCGATTATGGTGGTAGCAAAATAGATTGCAGTGACGTTCGTTGATTATGGTGGCAGTGGAGAACTGGTGGTGGTTCAATGGTAGCCCACCAATGTGGCAATGAAGAGTTAATAATGTGGGGGTTTCTATTTCAATAGATGTTTTTTTAGAGCGAAATATCAATTCATTAATTAAAAAAACATAGGACATTTACAAAAAATGTTAACATTGACGAAATATAATATTGTTAAATACAAACAAAAACAACCTTTCACGAAATAAAGATCTCTAATTTGATTGTAGGATGCTTCTACATGCCCTTTATTATAATTGTTGATTCTTTACACGACATTTTAGGGCAGAGATGATTAAAGTTTAGTAAATTGACGGTCGAGAGAGTATCAACCACCATGAATATATCCACCAGTAAATCCATTCCATTCCTTTTTTATTATAATAATTAATACAATTATAGGCAACTTCATGCCGACTATATCAAACTCCCTTAGGGTGTGTTTGGATTGGATGATTTGGAAAGAAAAGAAAGAAAGGGGAAGTAGGGGATTTAAAATCCCTTGTTTGGATAGCAAATGAGAGTGGAGGGAAATGGAGGGGGAGAGATTTGGAGGGATCCATTTTCTCTCCTCCTCCTCCAAGACAAACCAAAATCTCTCCACAAGAGGCAAGATTTGGAAAGAAATTGTATCCAAACACCCACATCCCATTTGCCCTCCCCT
>JAYMSF010002486.1:0-10222 GCA_036897335.1 Silene vulgaris
GGGGGAGCACATGGGGGTGTCCACCTTGTCCTCTCAACCCATTTCCTCTCACAAATTACCCGTTACAAGATTCGACCCGTCTTCAGCAAGACTTTTTGATACAACTTAACCGGTTGCTATTCCAAATCCTATTTTAGATTTATTATTATCGAAACATAAACCATCTCATATAAATATTTAAATATTTGTCGAAAAACAACTACCGTAAATCCGTGATACTGTTTTGAGGGGAACGGTAAATTTGTACGATGATGTGTTTCTACTAGGAAGACAAAATAACTTGTTCATCTCCATGTATTAAATTCTCTCTCTAAAAAAAACTCTCTCTCTTGATTTAATCAAATTATCGACACTTTTTACGCAAATCTTGATCTGTAAGTTTGATTATATTTATAATTTTGTGTTTAATTAGTTTAACTTCCGAGTTTAATTGCATCAGCTTAATTAATTAATTTTTATGGTTTAATTGCGAATATGTATTACGTAATTGTCGAATTATGTTAGTTTATGATGTTATAGAGGTATTTTTGGTGTTTAATTGTTGATTTTGGGATTATTGGATCGTAATTTTAGATGATTGTTAGGGTGATTTGGAGTTGAAATGAGTAGTTAGGGTTTCAGAATTTGGGGTGAATTGGGGAGAATTTAGGGGGTTAGGTTTTTCGATGGCGTCGAATCCTCCGTTTTTGTTGGAGGATCAGGCTGATGAGGATTTTTTTGATAAGTTAGTTGTTGATGATGATGATCATGAAGGTGGTGGTGGTGTTGTTGGTGAGGAGAGTATTTCGAAGGGCGTGTCGGTTTTAGGCAAAGAAAATGGTTTGGTGGATGGGGATACCGATGAGGAAGTGAAAAAATTTGCGAATTTGAGTATAAGTGAGGTTGATCATGGGAATGTGGGCCCTGAAACGAAGGAATTTGGGGGGAGTGATGGTAATTTGGGTGGGTTTCAGAGTGTGGTGGAAGAACAGGAGGAACAGGTCTGTGATGGGGAGGTAACATCCTCGTTAGTCTCGTCGGGTTCGTTTTGTTTTGGCAATGGGCAGATGGTGGAAGACGAGGTTGGGGATTCTCTGGAGGAGACGGGGTTGATGAGAGAGAGTAGTGGTGGTGTGAAAGAGGTTCAGTGGAGCGCTTTTGCCGACTCAAGTGATCTTGGTAGTGGTGGTTTTGAGTCGTATGATGATTTCCTTACTGACTTTGGACAAGGGGAGGTAGGGCATGTGCATAATGAAGCCAATGCTGTGTTTGGTAACGAAACAATCACCAATGTTGCTACCGAAAATGTTTATGGTTATACTCAAGCAACTGAACAAATCGCCAATGGGGTGGACACTAATACTGCAGAGTATTATGAAAGCCAATACCCTGGGTGGAAATTCGATCCCAACACCGGGCAATGGTATCAGGTGGATAACACTTTCGGGAATGCTACTGGGCAGGCGAGTTTGGAAACCAGTGGTGTAAGTTCGCAGGGAAACGTATCTATGAGTGGAGAAGGTCAATGGGGTGTTTCTGATGTAAATTCATCCCAAGTTTTTTATTCCCAGCAAAATGTTCACAATACTGTTGGAAGTGTAAGTCAGGTCAGTACAACCGAGAATGTCTCTGATTGGAATCATACTTTAAACCAGACTGGGGAATATCAGTATCCGGCTCATATGATTTTTGACCCTCAGTACCCTGGCTGGTATTATGACACATTAGCGCAAGAATGGCGTTCTTTGGACACATATCATTCGTCGATTCAGTCAGCAGAGTTAATGCATAATCAGCATGGTCAAAATGGGTTACCGGGAGCATTTCATCCTCACGGTGATAATGGTCAGGGAATTAATAGCAATGGGCTTCAAGTATCCGGCAGTGACGGCCTTAATGCAAATCAAACTTATGCTACTTCCTCAGGACTGTATAATCAGCAGGTTTCAAATGATGGGCAGTCTACTTTTGGGATGAATGGTGGGTCTACTGTCGGTTATAGCGAGGGTCAGTCATGGCCTAGCTACGACTCTAATGTTTATAGTAATGCTCACCTGAATCCACAGGAGTTTCCTGATTCCAGAGATAACACACCTTCATACAAAGAAACAAGTAAAAGTTTGAATAGGGGTAATTGGGACGGTTCTGCTGGCAATGCTTTTCAGCCATTTAATCATACTCCACAGCAAAATGGAGCAGTTCAATACTCAACTGAATTTTACAGTAATCAAAATTCAGCAAAGGTTTCCCAACCCTTTTCTAATGGTCATCAGGTCTCTTATGCACCAACCGAAGCTAGAACACTTACAGGGCGTCCTCCTCATGCTTTAGTCACATTTGGATTTGGGGGAAAGCTTTTAGTAATGAAAGATACCAGCAGTGCTGGGTTTTCATTGCAGGGAAGTAAGGTATAACTGTTTTCTCAATCATTTAATTCCTGTTTCCTTTTCCTTGATTGATGAAAAGACCATACCTTTCTGTATAGTTATTATTTTTTGTTTGTATCATCTTTCTTTGGCAGGATGCTGGAGGACATTCTCTTTCTGTTCTTAACCTGATGGAAGTTGTGGGTGCGAATCGTGGTCCTTTAGGTACTGAAGTATGCGGTTCTAGCTATTTCCAATCTTTGTGTCACCAATCATTTCCCGGTCCTTTAGTTGGTGGCAATGCGGGAAGTAAAGAGCTTAATAGATGGATTGATGAAAGGATTGCAAATTGTGAAACGATGAGTGGTAATGATGGTAAAGGTGAAGGTCCTAAATTGCTTCTTTCCTTGTTAAAGGTTGCATGCCAACACTATGGAAAGCTTCGATCCTTTGGTGCAGATGCGGGGCAAAAGGTAACTGTGTCTTGTAATTGGAATATTTCTTTTCTTGAAGGGTTGTAAGTTTGTGACATCTCTCGATGACTGTTAGTATGTGACCTCTCTGTCTTTCTAAAGTTAATATCAGGATGGGCAAGTAGTAGTTTATTTTAAACTTCAGAGGATAGGAACTTCTATCTTTCTTGCTTTAATAGCTCGACGAAGTAGTCTCTACCTCCCATTATTAGGGTACAATAGCAAAGTATTTTCTTGGATATCATGCCTTCGGTGGGGAATGGTTCGAAGTTCGAACAGACAGCACCTTTTGAAACTGTAATTTCTCGCTGATGCTTCTAGGATCATGTGCTCATGCAACAACATTTTTAGGAAACTAGCTTTATTGATAATCATAAATCATTTATCCGAGCTGTATGGCTGTTTTTGATGACGTTTCTTTCTGCTTGTAGATATAGAATTTGGTTAACTGGAGAACTTTGGAACGTTTGGATTCTAAAACCCCTCTCGTTCAGTGCTTGAATGTCTATAAAATGCTTTCTTGTAGAAGTAAATGATATTATTAAGTAATGTTTGTCTTGGCCCGTCTCATTGATGTTGCTGCCTAGTGCCTGTTACCTGTTGGCTAGCAAACTAATTTGGAGTTTACAAGCTATAGTTTTCTGTCGACATTGTTCCTCTTGTCCCTATCCTATGTCGTCTTCAAACTATCAGAAAGGTCTATATTTAGCGGTCACTTGTGGTATAAGAGAATTTCGGGATTAACAGATGAAGATCATGAAGAAACCCCCTATTCCCAAAATATAATAAAATAGAGCGCTTTTTCTTCCAGGTGCAAGTTTTTGAAAATTTAAAGGACTTTTCTGATCATTATGGTCTTGACTCAGAAACAGAACTTGTAACTTTTTTTGTCAATTTTTTTTATCTTACTGACGTTATAATCATTTGTGATTTGTGGCATTTCTCCCCCAATCTGTCTTTTGTATAATCATTGTTGGTATCAATTTTTCCCTATAGTAAAGCTTCGAGAATAATATTACAGGACAATGACCTTCCAGAGTCGGCGGTTGCCAGTCTCTTTGCCTCTGCCAAGAGAAACAGTGGGCAGTTTAGCCAAAGCAATGCCATGACAAAGTGCTTGATGACCTTACCATCTGAAGCACAGATTCAGGTATTGTAAACCTTTATTTCGAAGACATGTTTAACCTGTAGAGCATATGTCAAATATACTGCGGCATTTGCAGGCAACTGCTTCTGAGGTACAAAATCTACTCATTTCTGGTAGAAAGAGAGAGGCTTTACAGTGTGCTCAAGAAGGTCAGTTTTGGGAATTTGCGCTGATTCTTTCTCGAGAACTTGGTGACCAGGTTTGTACTCCCGTCAATTTTTCATTTTTTGTCATTGGAATTCAGGCCTAGGGCTTTATCTTACCCCTCTATTTGATGGTTTGACTTTTGGTTGGGTCTTTTGTAGTTCTATACAGATACTGTGAAGCAGATGGCAGTTAGCCAATTAGTGGCCGGATCACCTTTGAGAACCTTGTGCCTTCTTATAGCAAAGAAACCTGAAGAGGTGTTTTCCAACACTGTCATACCTGCTGGCAATCTTTTCCATGCACCAGCTATGTCACCACAGCCTTCGCAGGTAATTGCTTCTAAACTACTAATGACTTCACAAGGAAGAATTTAAATCTTAAATCAGATCTAAGGAAATGACTTGGAAGCAAAAGTTGGAGGAGCACAAGTGTTTTTTTTTTTTTTTTCATTCTTTTTATGTTATTTAATGTTCAGCCAAGTGTTTATTGTGGCTTGGAGGACTCCTATCAGGTCTTCAATTAATTTCTTTGCCTTTTTTTTTGCTGTGTTACTTACATCTCAGTAAATGAAACAGAGTGCAGGCTATAGCATGCTGGCCAATTGGGAGGAGAACTTGGCTGTAATAACCGCAAACAGAACAGAGAATGATCATCTTGTGATCACCCACTTGGGAGATAGCCTTTGGAAGGAAATAAATGATGTATGTCTTCCAGTTTCCTTTATATCAGCCAATGGCTACAACTTCCCTATATTATGAACTTTCAACTTTCCATTTTCTATTCCCTTGTACCCAATTGACCAATCTCAGCGATAGTGAGCATTTTTCAGTCATTCTCACGTGGGGTTGGTTGTACAGGTGATTGCTGCACATATCTGCTACTTGATTGCTGAGGCTGATTTCGAGTTATATTCAGACACTTCTAGATTGTGTCTTATTGGTGCAGACCATTGGAATTTTCCGAGGACATATGCTAGTCCTGAGGCTATTCAGGTGAATTTCAGGTCCTTACATTTCCATCCACACGTTTGCCTCTTGGTCTTACAGACACTGTTATTTCCCTTTCTATAGTGTTTCTTCATTGTAAAATTTCATTTTCCTACGGTCTGTGTGGCATGCAACCTGAGTGTTTTCTCCTCCGCATGTTGTACTGTAGGCAACCTAATTAATTAGACTAATGATTGTTTATCCTGATCTATGTGACCAAAGGGCTCCATTGTTATATGAGGAAGCATGGGTTGATTGCCTTTTGTTGATAGCAGCTATGCTCTTGCCACATCTCTTAACCAATTACTTGGGGTTCAAGAGTATGGCCTAGATACATATGTTTTGCCTTTATGAATAACGTTATATTTCTGCTGTAGCGTGACAACTAATGCTAATTTTTAATGGCCAAAGTTAGTAGAAGGATAAAAGAACAATATGCTTTCAGTTAGGGTCATTTGCTACGTCACTACCATAGACTGTCTATGTGTCTCTCCTTACCTTGCCTAAACAAGGTATTTACCTGGGAGTTTTGGAGTCCTTAGCTTCAAGCGAGTGATGAACAATACAACAAGATATGTATATATTCGAATCAAGGGTGGAACTTGTAGTTTCCCTTCTCACGATTCTCCTCTTAGGTTCGATTTCGATTTTTCATCCTGGCAATGTAAAAGGTTCTCCTTGATTTCTGCCTTTGCAGGCCCCACAAACCGTGGAAATGGATTGAACTTCCATCAGGGACAATTTTAATGCCTGTTGTTTTCCTTAATTCCTCCCTTAGCGAGGCCCAGTCCCATTCTGTAAATAAGGGTAGAGAAGTTATGCATCAAGCACCCTTCAGCTGTAAATAATTGTCAGTTAACCTAAACCCACTTCAGAATTATTGGACCTGTTGTGTAAGCTAGTGGAAGCGCTTTTTGAGTGCAATCCCTTCAGCTGTAAATTTTATGTTAGATAACCTTAATCCACTCAGAGTATGAGAAATGGTTTTATCTTGCCAATCTGATTTTATGTTCTGTTTATTACTCTTATTTTATCTCTGGAGCATGAGAAATGGTTCTTTTTAAAGTTATGAGAGACCGATTCCTCACAAAGACTCATTTGGCGCCAAAATGTGCTTAACGTTTACATAGCTTCTTCACTTCTTCATATTCTTTTTCCCTCGCAAACTTTTACATGATGTTGACAACTTTTTTGTAAAAATTCTGCTTGCTACTAGGGTTTCTTGATCTTGGTGAATTATATAAATGCAGTCGCTGCTGCTTTTTAGCTAATGTTAGCTTCTGTTCACTATACTAAATCCAAACTAACTTTTACCTTGTCTCGATTGTGATAATTTTTTGGTATTTGGTGCACTGGAATGAAGTCTGAAGTTCTAGAAGTAATGTTGAGACTGATTTCTCATTCTTTTGTTATATTGTAGAGAACAGAGCTGTTTGAATATGCGAAGGTCACTGGTAATTCGCAGTTTGTTCTGCTTCCTCTGCAGCCATATAAACTCATCTATGCACATATGCTGGCAGAAATCGGAAGGGTGTCCGATTCATTAAAGTATGATCACACCTCTTCCTATTTGATGATTAAGGAATTACACTTTTATTAGCCTAATGTGATGAATTAATTTCAGATACTGCCAAGCTGTTCACAAAGTTCTAAAAACTGGGAGATCACCGGAGGTAGACATGTCAAAGCAGTTGTTGTCATCTCTTGAAGATAGGATTCGGACCCACCAACAGGTTTTGTTATAATTTTTTTTTTAGCTGTCATGCTTCATTGCATAAGTGATCTCAGTGTTAGTTCATACTTGTTGCCAGAGCGGATATGCAGCTAACTTAGCTCCTGGGAAGATAGTAGGCAAACTTCTTAATCTTTTCGATAGTACTGCTCATCGTGTTGTTGGGGGACTTCCTCCACCTGCTCCATCAACTGCGATGAGCAACGGACATCACTATCAATCGTCAGGCTCGAAAGTAAGAAGCAGTCAATCGACCATGGGTATGTCATCATTGATGCCATCAGCATCCATGGAGCCAATAAACGAACGGGTTGGAGATGGAAGTAAAAAGACATTGCATAATAGAAGCGTCTCAGAGCCCAATATTGGTAGAACGCCAAGGGCGGTATGATCACCTGTCTGATCTGTCTGATTTGATCAACTGACGATATGTGTTTCCTCTCCTAATTAATTTTATATTTATGGATGTGATGCAGGAACAGGTGGATACCTCAAATGAACCAACTTCTTCCAGTTCAGATGGCAAGAGTAGTGGCTCAACCGGTACATCCCGCTTTAGCCGTTTTAGCTTTGGTGCAAGTCTCTTTCAGAAGACTGTTGGATTGGTCTTGAAGCCTCGTCAAGGCCGTCAGGTAGGACCTTTTACACATTCTGTCACATTGCTGGCTGTAAAAATTAAAATGCATATATACATAATTTGATTATTATTTGCTCTATATCCTCAAGGCTAAATTAGGGGACACCAATAAGTTCTATTACGATGAAAAGCTGAAGAGATGGGTGGAGGAGGGTGCAGAACCACCCGCTGAAGAGCCCGCGCTTGCACCTCCTCCAACAAGCACAGCCTTCCAAGCTGAGAAATCAGATTCCTACTCAAAGAATGCGTTTAACAATTCACTCAGTTCCAGTGGTGGTTCAGAACATGCCAATTCAACCCCTCCTGGAAGTAGTATGGAGATCCCAGCTTTTCCACCAAGTTCAAATCAGTTCTCAGCGCGTGGCCGGCTGGGTGTACGGTCAAGGTATGTGGACTTCCTGTGGTTACATTTATGGTTTCAATGTACAGCTACAGCGAAAATCCTTCAGAAGAACCTACTAAGTGATATGAGGTTTTTGACTTCTATGTACTTTTGAAGGGATAGTAAAGGTAGTGGTGTCGTAACTGTCATTATTAGGCAGTCACTCAGCTGTTGCATTCACAGACTGCAATGACATGCGCCTCTTAATGCGTTGCGATACTCAGGACTCAGGAGCAGTGTACTACTAATGAATCGCTTACCAAGTCTCCCTTCATCCTATTTATGTTCTCATTAACTTCATAGTCCAACAATATGTTGACCATTGATTATTTACAACACACACTTCCGCAGCCTTTTTCGAATGATGTGAAAAGAGTTGCTTCGATGAATCGAGCAATAGAAATTACGTTTGGATTGCACATATGTCTAGACTCTAGAGAAATTATTGGTCAATCCGTCAATGTTGGTATTATGTGACTCTACCAAAGTTAAATGAGAACAAGAAATAATATGAGATGAAGCCTGAAGGTAGTAGTACATATTTGTTGACCTGTGTGACACGTACTTCGTTTTTTTGATGTGTGTGACGGTCGGTTTCTTTGAATAGGTATGTCGACACTTTCAACAAAGGTGGCGGGGCGTCCACAAACATGTTCCAGGCACCGTCAATCCCCTCATCCCAACCCGCCAGTGTTTCAAGTGCTAAATTTTTCATTCCCACCGCGTCATCACAAAACCAATCAACATTTGGCACGGAATCCCCGAGGGGAAATGATGTTTCTGAAAGCGAAGAACAGAAACCACTCATGATCGGGAATGACCCTTTCCAAAATCAGACACAGTCATCTGGAACATTGCATAGGTTTCCAAGTGTTGATAACATATCAAGTCCCGGAATTAGAATTGGGAATAGTAGTTCAGGCGGGACCCAATCTCGGCGCACAGCTTCGTGGAGTGCACTTCCTAGTGATGCATACACTTCATCGCCAACAGCTGACGTAAGACCGTCTCCACTTTCATTTATGCCTAGTAACCAATCGTCAGGTAGTCTGCACAATAGGGGTGGCAGCTTTGGGGATGATCTCCATGAAGTGCAACTTTAACAAAATTGGTGCTGTAAATATCAAGTTTTGCCTCTTACATTCAGTATGAAATCACTGTAGTAAGAACCCGACCTATCTTAGCAAGGTGCAGTTTAAATACCAAGATTCAAATTTTTTTATTCTATATATATTTATGCAATCCCACATCTTCCCCAAGCAAATGTACGTCGAGAAGCTGGAAGTTGAATATTGTAGTGTAAGATAGAGTTAGGTTGTTCGCAGCTAATCGATGTAATGCTGCAGAGCAAAAGATGTGTTTTTGGCATTTTGGCAGTCTATGATTCTTTATTTCGTTGATTTATTTCAGCTATTAGACAGTTGAAAAATTCTTTCAACTGATTTAATTTCGGAAAGGATCAATAATGGAAATGAATAAACTGATGTTATAGTTGGCCGAGTCTTTTTTATCTGTATTTTGTGCCGATGACTGATAACACTTGCCATGGATGCACTGGTAAAATTCACATTCTTTATGTTTTGGATAGTTTTTGTAGAGCTTGAAGAAGAAAATCGAAAAAAGTGGTGGTAGTGAAGCGTGGAAAAGGAGAAACGGAGAAGGTAACAGTATGTAATAGTTACCGACCTACCATCACTTTCTTCCTTGTTTTATCGTGTTTTATTATCTCAGTAAAGGTTTATTTCAACAAGAAGGAAGCCCTTGAAACAAAGGAAGGAAGGAGAGAGTGGCGAGTGTAATTGTTGTGTGACTCGGATAGGTCCGTTTATGTGCCTCAACTGTTGCATAGGGGTTATATAGTACTGCCGATGAGTAGGTCCGTTTATGTGCCTCAACTGTTGCATAGGGGTTATATAGTACTGCCGATGAGTAGATCAATCCAAGATTAATTTAAATTCGCAGGGTATGGATTGATCTCGTGTGATCGTCTCTCATGATTGGAACATTTTATTCTCGTTCAATAATTTACGTTTCCCTCTTAGATTTGCGCGATGGAGAATAGTCGTGAGCTACAATAGTCTCTACTTGCATGATTGTGGACACGACTTACAAGGGACTAAAATTATCAGAATATTGTCAATGTATTAGAGGATAATTCAGGTAAAATATAACAGAAAATGTGAACAATTTATTATGAGGGATGAAATAATAAACCGTACTGCAATATAGTGCGACAATGTAAGGAAGTGTATAAGTGTATATTAATGGTAAATAATGGATAAGAATCATGGAAAAAGAAATGGAGAGGATTCTAAGTTTCTAACTCGTGTCAATAAGCTATTGATTGGGTGACTACATTATTTTTTTTTTTTT
>JAYMSF010002487.1:0-10221 GCA_036897335.1 Silene vulgaris
AGCCAAAAAGTCGTGTTTGACAAAAAAAAAATTATTAAAGGTGGTGTTTGACAAACTTTTTTTTTAAAGGTAGTATTTGGAAAAAAAAGTTTTTTAAAGGTTGTGTTTGACAAAAAACCCATTATAAAATGCCAATCTACTTAGAATTTGAAAGTTTACAACAATGACCTCCTTTTCTTCATCTACTTAGAATTTTCCATGCTTGACAATGTTACTTGGAGAAACCTCAATAACTTGAATAATGTGAGAATTATCTTTTGGTGATTCAGAATGTAAACAACTTTGGTAAGAATGAAAGCAAATTAAAGAAGAAATATTAAGGAATAAGACTTTCTTCTTCACCCATGTATATCAATTAAGGCTACTTTTCTAAGCTCATCGGATTTTCGGATAAATGTTGGTGCGAGAAGAGAAGTGTACAGATTTCCAAGGTTACTTAGGCTATAATGTAAACTACTATGAGTGTTTTTAATTGACTTGGGTTCTTGTACTTCATTATAAATGTAATGCAAAGCATCTGAAATCATTGTTCGTTGTTGTATCAATTTCTTTGGCCGCTACATTGTTTAATTATCGAACTACGTATTAACAGATGAGTTTAACTATATACTCGTACGATGCTAAACCTTGAACGAATTATATTCACTCGGAAATACTACTCCGACGTATTTACCAATATTGTGTTCTCAGATATTCTACTTCCTCCGTCTCAATCAATAATTTATACTTACTTTATCTCGCTTCACAAAATAAAGCAAGTGCCAACTACTCACTGGCCCGAACCCGACATGGCATGATGATTAGTGACCCCAACCCAACGCAGATTTCCGATATTGATCAAACCCGATTAAATTGATGACTGGTCAATTATTAAACTTATTATTGATCAAAATGAAAGTTATTTTGCGTTAAATTGATATGTTAGGGAATTCGTTTACAAGCAAAATATCTCTCTCTCTAAAAAAGGAAGAGAGCTTTTTCTCTCGAAAAACTGAGAGCCTTCACCTTGTTTACACCAACAGCCACCTTAAATCTTAATCCCCTCCTTCATTGGGTGGCGTTTTATTCAATTCCTTCTGACATGCCTAGCAAAGGCGTGGTTTGATATTCATCATTACATTTATTCCTTTCTCTCCTTTTAAGATTGGAATGATTAGCTTTCTAAGGGTTTAATTGGGGATTTTTCTGGGTAGTTTTTTGGCAGCTCAAGAAAGAGAAATCCCAATTAATATCCACATAATTATTTGGCTGCAGTTCATCTGATTGGGGATTGAAAGGTTGTTGAGTGGCTCAAGTATTAAATCGTATCCAGTAAAGGACGACGATTTGCATTCTGGGATTTTTAGGGTTCTTCCCTGGCCTATTTAATCTGTGAAGATGGATGATCCTAATCCATCAACACAATCAAACAAACACAAAAAATACCTTATTCAGAAATATCTTTACAGTCATATAAACAATCAAAATCAAAAACAAAACAATTCCTTTACATCAAAAAACAAAAACAAAAATTTGAAAAAGATGGAGTTTGAACATCAATTTGGGCGTTTTGGAAATGGAAATAGGAGTATGCAGATGTCCATCAAAATTTCTATAATCATCAAAACTATCATCACACTCACCCAAATGCTGATTTCCAACCAAATAATCCAAATCATGTTAATCATTGGCGCTTTCCGAGATCAGGGGGTGTTATGAATATTGATCCAATGAAGTTGGGTAAATCAAGGGAGTTTTGGGGAAAGTGTATTCTGGATTTTATGGTCGATTACCGTCTCTTTGAAGCAGACAAGATGAATGAGATGGTAAGAGAGCAGTGGAAAACGAAGGCCAGGGTTAGGGTTTTCAAAATGGGTGAAATCTATGTGTTTCATTGTGAGGATACGGATGACATGGAGGGTTTGTTGAATCGAAGCACGGCTACCATTGAAGGGGTTGTTCTGGTGTTTGCTCAATGGTTCCCGGATACAGTCCCAAGAACAGTGAGATTTCCTTATGCTGAGGTCTGGGTAAGGGTTTATGGGTTACCGTTTGAGTATCTGACTAAGGATGTGGGGAGAATTGCTGGTAAGTTACTTAGTCCAAATTTTTATGTTGAAGATTTTGATGAAATTCCTGAGCATGATTATTTGAGACTGAGGGTCAGTATTAAGCTAAATGAACCTTTAGTACCTGGCTTCTTCCTTGCAATGGATGCGGGTCATTTACTATGGGTTCAGTTTCGTTATGAAGAGGTCTTTAAGTACTGCATTAAGTGTGGAAAGATTGGGCATAGAGGTATAGTCAATGTCGAGAGAGTATTATGTCAATCATGACCTCTATCAATAGTATGCTTGACAAAACTGAAAGAAAA
The DNA here is from genome assembly GCA_036897335.1 of Silene vulgaris. NCBI lineage: Eukaryota > Viridiplantae > Streptophyta > Magnoliopsida > Caryophyllales > Caryophyllaceae > Silene > Silene vulgaris. The sequence goes on from JAYMSF010002487.1 coordinate 2,354, forward strand.
GGCTTCGTGGTGTTTCAGTCTAATAGTAATCACACAATGTTCAATATGGATCTTAGAGCTACCCCCCAACAACTCGGTACATTAAATCTAAGGTTCGTCTGAGAAATGGGAGAAACCACAGTCATAGAGAAAAAAGACAGTCACCTGAGAGATTTGTTGACTTTGAGCTTGGGCTTACACCTGGGGGAAGGGTGGCTCCGGGAATGGTCTTTACTGTGACAGCACAGCCCTTTGCTGGGCCAGTACTGTTTCAGGTGGGTAATGAGGCCCAAGGGGAGGGGCAAGGGGAAGGAGATGGGAATAATCAAGAGCAGAACAGAAATGAGGATGTGGAAATGAATGAGGCCCAGGAGCCAGTAGCTGATCATCAGGGGGGTGCTGAACAGCCGGATGTACAACAGAGAAGGTTTGCAGGAAGGGATGTTGAAGAACATCAGGAACTGGGTGGGAATGTATAGGCCCATGTTGGGGATACTAGTAACCTTCCACAACAAAGTATTCCTCGTGTGGGTGCTGGGGGGTGGTTGGATGAAGAAAATAATCAAAATGAGGTGTTCTATAATGCTGAAGAGAATTTTGGGAATATGGAGGTCAATGAGACAAATGAGCCTCCTCTTGCACAGTTGAGGCACTTACAGGAGAATGATCCTTATCTCCTGTATCCTGGACAGGGCAGTCAAAGTGGGATCTTGGATAGAGATTTGAGGATTCAAGAGGAAATTCTGTCTAGGATTGAAGGGGATATAGAATGGGCAAGGATAGAGGATGATAATAGGGGGCTCAATCAAACTTTTGATGTACCTATATCTGGTTTACCTATCAGGTATCATAAGCCTGATGGTACTGTGATCCAAATTGTTCCTGGACACCAACCTATGCAGATCTTTCCAGAGGTTCAACCACAGGCCCATGATGATGAGCACCATGAGATACAGGAGCCTGTTGTTGATGTGAACCAATTTTTCAATGATGTGATCATCATTAGTGACTCTGATTCTGAAGCTGATCCTGATGTTCCAATTGAGTCAGATCCTGTGAGTCCAATTAACTGGGACACTTCATCTCAGGAATCTGATGAATATAGCCAGGCTATTAATCTGATCTCCTCAGAAATGCCTACTGAGATTCAGGAGGATCAGAATGAGGATATGGAGGTCACTTCCATGTTGAGACCTTCTAATGTTGGGCACAGCTGGTCTGGTCTTAACTGTGAACTATGAAGGGGAAGTTGTAACTCAAGGGGATGAGGGTTTGCTGTGGAGAGGTGCTAGGATAAAGGACATATCGTCTGCTGCAGTAGAGAAAAAGGATAGGGAGCTTAAGGAGGGTTCAGCTTCTTTGCCTTCCCTGGAGATGCTGTTGAGAAATGCTAATTCTGAAAATGTGGATGTGATGAGAAGGAAGGCTGAAAGGAAGGGGGAGCAGGAGAATCAGGGCAATAAGTATAAAGGAAGCACATCAGATGGGTTCATGGAGGGGGAGAATTGTCCGTATGGTGAAAGGAAAAACAAAGAGTATCAAGATGCAGTCAGAATGGCAAAAAAGAGGAAGTGTTGTTCTGAAGTTGCAGATATGAAAGCTGAGAAAGGTGAGCCTCAATCCCTGGAGAAAGCTAAAGAGTATCTTATGCAACTTTCTAAAAGGGCCTGCTGGGGGAAGGGTATAAATGAAGAGGCTGACTCTGGAAAAAGAAAGAAGAAAACTGAGAAGAAGACAGGAGCTTTCCACATTAAGATCGTGGATACTGAAATGGTGGAGTCATCTGACTCGTCTACTGAAGAACTGGACAAGGGTTTTGCGGAGGTTGGACCATCACAACCTCCTTTTTCGCCATGAGTGGCCTTGTGTGGAATTGTAGGGGACTTAATAATCCGCTCGACCCTACAATTCCTAAAATAAGAGCGCTAGTTAGTAATAAGTTTTATGATTTTATTTTCTTAATTGAAACCAAATGTAGGGCAAGTACTATAAGCCCAATTTTTAGATCGCTTGGTTTTTGTATGACGGCGGGTGTGGATGCTAATGGGGCGGCCGGTGGTTTGTGGGTGGGATGGAGAAAGGAAGCCAAGATGAGCTTCATTTTGTCATGTAACAACTTTATGGTATTCCTAGTGGAAAAATATAATGGTTTGCGTTGGTATTTGGTGTGTTTTTATGGTGCCCCATGTATATATTCAAGGGGAGATGTGTTATGTGAGTTGGAAGAAGTGTTGCAAAATTTAGAACATCCTTATCTCATTATAGGGGACTTCAATCAAGTTGAATTCTCATGTGATAAACAAAGTCAAAATAGAGCACAAATACAAGGGGCATATGAGTTTAATAATTGGAAGGTTAGAAATGAATTGCTTGACATACCGTTCAAAGGGCCAAGGTTTACATGGTGCAACAACCGGAAAGGGGCAAAAAGGGTTTATGAAAGAATTGATAAAGCCATGGGTTCAAGAGATTGGTTTAACATGTTTCCTGACACGGCTCTTAAGCATTATCCAATCCAAATTTCGGATCATGCTCCTATTGAAGTGGATGTAAATCTCATAAAAAATATGGAGAAGAAACCGTATAAGATGGATGCTTGGGTTTTAGATCACAAGGAATGCCTACATGTTATTCACGAGGCGTGGAATACTCATTTTAATGGGTCACCGGCTTTTCAAGTCCAGAGAAAGCTGAGTCTGGTCCGACAACGTGTAAAAATGTGGGCTCTTGATAAAAGGCAACAATGGAATGGGAAATGGGAGGACTTTGGTAGAAGATTAGAAGAGGGTATGGAAATAGCTATTAATAATGGCGAAGAGAAAGAGTATGATGAAGTTAATGAGGAGGTTCAGAACTTTGCAAGGGCTATCGCAATATATTGGAAGCAGAGGGCGAAGATAAAGTGGGTTATAGATGGAGATACATGCACAAAATACTTTTTTAATTGGGTCAAAGGTCGAGCGGGCCGAAATTTTATCCTTGGCCTAAAAGACGAAAATGGAGAATGGAGTTATGATAATGAGAAGGTTCGTAATTCTTTTCAATCTTACTTCCAAGGGATTTATTCGGAACAATATCATGTAAGCTCCGAACGGAGAGATTTTCTACATGAAAAACTTTTGAGAAATTGTCATCGAAGGGTCTCAAGTGATGATGCGGATTTTTTGGGAAAACCTTTTACTGCTAAGGAGGTCCGAAAAGCAGTTTTTCAAATGGGCCCGATGAAATCCCTAGGACCTGATGGAATTCCAGCGATTTTTTTACCAAAAGTGCTGGCATTTCGTGAAAAGGGATTTCACAAAAGCGGCTTTATCGATCCTAAATTCTGGCAGAGTTTTAACAGAAGCAAATAAAACCTTCATTGCTTTGATTCCAAAAACGGATAATCCAGAAGAGGTAAAGGACTACAGACCCATCAGCTTATGTAATGTTTTCATACGCATTATTATGAAATGCATTGCAAATCGTATGGTTAAAGTCATGGGCCAATTGGTGGGAGAAAATCAGAATGCTTTCATTAGAGGTAGACATATTAGTGACAATATCCTTATTGCTCATGAGGCCATCCATAAGATTAACTCTCATAGGAAGGGGAAAAATGGAAAGTTCGCTTTTAAAGCTGATATGAGCAAGGCCTATGACCGGGTTACATGGGCTTTTCTGGAAGCCGTTCTTTATAGAAGTGGATTCCCATGTAATTTTGTTAATCTGATCATGAGTTGTGTCACATCTGTTACCTATGAGGTTTTGGTTAATGGTGCACCTCTAAGACGCTTTAAACCATCCTGTGGTTTGCGGCAAGGTGATCCTTTATCACCATATCTTTTTATCCTATGTATGGAAGTGCTATCAAGTAATGTGGATCAGGCTCAAAGGGTAGGACTTTTCAAAGGTATTACGATGAGTAGAGAAGCCGACCCCCTGACCCACCTCTTCTTTGCGGATGACTCGGTTTTCTTTCTTCATGATAAAGGTAATTCTTTAGATCATCTTAAACAAATTTTGGATGAGTATTGTGAGGTTTCAGGTCAAGTGATTAATGAGGAGAAATCAAGTATCATCTTTAGTCCTAGCACGAAATTGAGTACTGTCCAATCGTCGATAAGGAAACTTAAAGTGAAGCACAACAGAGGTTTTGGCAAATATTTAGGGATGCCCACTGATTTTCAAGGTTCAAAAAGGGACATTTTCAAGGGCCTGATTGAGAATGTCCTTAAGCGCATTTCTTCGTGGAATGGGGTTTTTCTATCACCAGCTGGGAGGCTGACGCTGATCTCTTCCGTCCTGACAAATATTTCAAATTACTTTCTATCGGTATTCACTACTACAAAAAATGGCAAAGAGACTTGTTGAAAATGGCCTAAGAAACCGGACTACAACCGGTCTATATCTCACTGGTCTCTTAGGCCTAAGAGACCAGTGTTATTTGTGGTTTCTTTGTTTTTTTGAAAGAGACCTGTTACCACTAATAAGTGGTTTATTTGCTCTCTTTTAAGAGACCACTTATTGGTTAAAAGTGGTTTCTTTGCCTAGTAAGTAGGAGACCGCTTACAAGTTAAAACTGGTCTCTTTGATTGACATAAAAAGACTGGTTCTCAAGAGAACTGGTCTCTTTGATTGACACTTAAAAGACTAGTTCTCAATAGAACCGGTCTCTTTAATTTGCATAAATATTTGCCAAATATATAGCGAGCTGCCAATTTTATTTTTTACGTACGTACTCGAAATTAAATAATAAACTTGAACTCTTTCGACACAATAATAATAACGCTAAATTATTATATATATCATAAAATCGGCGGATTCGATACATGACGATATCCAAATTATTCCTACATACTTTAAAATCAAATCCTAATATTCTACCAAAAAAAAGTATACTTATTGTGTTCTAAAATTCATAAAAAATGGGAAAAATAAACTAATGGGTTCCAAATTAAATGAAATAAAAACATCGTCTAACAATGATTAATTTAGCCAATTTCAAGCTTCACCATGCATGATCATCATCTTCAATTTCCTGCCATTAATTATACAGACGAGTACTCGTGCCTTTACTTCGATACGGGTCTGTTCACAAAGGGTAATAATCAAACTTCACCATCATCATCTTCAATTTCCTCTTCTTCCATTTGACTGAATAAGTATGTCACCCACATATTTCTGATCTCGTCAATTTTCTCCTGCGTATAAGTGCCACAAATTCCGGGAAAGTACTGCAAGAATATTTGTTTCAAGAAACAGAAATGACATATTGCCATTAATGACAAGAGAAACAAGAAAACACTTACAATTTTAAAAAGGTTTTGATATGAAATTCAAGTAGAAGAGAAGCAACACCTGTTAGAATGGATTTATCATTGATGGAATACATTTTGAAGTGAGCATCTCTTGACTTTGGTGTTTTTGTTTGGCCAGCTCCAAATTTTCAATAAGAAATCCCCAATTCAGCCACTACTTGCTTGTCCATTGCTAAAGAAACAACAATCAATATTTTCTAGCATTCAAAGATTCCTTAAATAGCTTAAATTTTCATTCAAAGATAAAGAATATCAAAGGCAAGTAGTAATCAAATACTTTGGATTTATCAGACCTGATCAATGCAAAATCAATATTACAAATTTTACGACAACGTAAGAAACGCCATGTCGATACATCTTTGAGCATATAAGCAATCAAGTATAGTGGTAAAATATTTCATAAATCCAGTGAGAATTCACCTTAGCCATGCTTGTGTTAAATCTCGTTCAAATTAACCCATTAAAGCTGCCTAATGTTAAAAAACCTCTTTGTACCTCCTTTAGTCAATTGGCAATTGCTTCGTTATCCTGCTAATTCAAACAAGGAGTTAGTTCAGAATACAAACAAAGAACAATACTTCTACTAGTCAACTAGAGCACACATAAAAAACACTCCCTCTAAGTGTTTGTTCCATTAGAAAAAAAGATAAATCAAATAGATGAATATCACATAGAAAATGAAATCATCTTATGTGCACCGAGTTTGGAGTTTCAACAGAAATGAGGCCATGAGTTTCACATCTAGGTGGCTCTATATTTCCTGAACCAAAATTAGCATCACAAGAGTATAATTTAGATCAAAATCAAATTAGTAACCAGAGAGCAATATTCTTGTTCAAAAACAAAGAAAGCATCAGCTTACCCATATAGCAGTAGAAATAATGCAAATAAAAAGCCGTCTAATTTCCTTGCATGTTCAACTGTTCATTAGAAAAGAAAGGGCAACAAAACTAGTGTAATTGAGATTCAGAATACATAAAAAATTCTTCTTCTTCAAGCCTAATTACATTATCAACTTGAATCGATGAGAATTAATTTACTTTGTTGAAAATCATTAAAAAAAAAGAAATCCCTAATTTTAATCGAAAATTCACTACTACAGAACCAAGCTTAGAGAACTGTTGAAAATAGCATCAAAATATCAGAGAATTTATTGTTTTCGTGATTCTCTCTTGAAGAATTATACGGAGTAATTGGTAAATACAGTAACAAAGGCAACCTTCTCTCCGGACTTCGAGCTCTGTATAGCAACGTGACGCGTTGTGTTCAACAATTTTGTACCTGCACAACATCAAAATTCCAAATATAATAATACTCCGAACAACATAATTGGTTGTTACTGAAAAGCAAAGCGAGGATGATTACAAGTAATATGACAACGTAAGGCAAATTGCTTATAGTTATATAAGCCAAACTTGCTCTACACTGTCAAGGATCAGAGTCTTGAGCAAAAATGCTATTTCTTCACTCAATTAAACTTCTTGCACTAGAGGTTCTGCCAATGACAGTAACAGAGTAATGATCAGATGGGTCAATTAGTCGAGTTAGGTAATTTTGTGAAACTAACAAACCTTATACAACATTAAATTCATAAAAGTAAACGCCTTGTTAGCCAGTTTAATACACTAAATAGTCGTAAGCAGATTAAAATAAATCATTACTATACAAACCAATTACTTTAGAAATAATAAAAGAGTACCTGGCGAAGTTGTTTGGAATGAGTGACCTGTGCGTGATTACGATGGAAAATAAACTAAAACGAACCACATGTATACCATAAAAAATCACGAGGAAGTATAAAACAGGGGGGATTTAATTGAGAAAGTATAAGCAAATTACCATAACAAGCATAAGCGTATTTTCCTGTAGCAATCACAGAAGCAATTTGAACTCATTTGCTATAGCCATCTGCAATAGGAGTAATCAAGTGACTATAAGTTTAATGATCATAGCAAGCATTACAAGTATTCAAGCTCTTGGTTGCATCGAAGTAACAAATGTGTACTCGAAAGAGCATTCTGACATCAAGTCAGAATAAGAGAGCCTGTTATTGGCATCATATCTTGAGCTACACTCAAAACTATTTGATGATCTTTATATGGTTGGAAAGCTTGGAATGTTAGCTAAAATTGGGAGGTGGAATTATGCTCATAGCCTATGTGTAGCTCGACTTATGGCTGCTGCAAGCAGACCCTGCAGAAGAATGCTATGACGCACATTCCTGACCTGAACTTACTAACCGTTTAATAACTCAAGATCCAGGCCATGTTGTTGCGTGATTCCAATTGGCGATGATAGCCAACTCATCTAGCTTTGATTTGGTATATGGTTTACCTTGTGCTTCAACTTGAGTCAAGAGTTATGCCATCTGAAAGTTGCCACTGCCTGCTGAAATGTACAACTCAAGTTCAGCCTGACCTGTCATTACAAAAATGATCATATCTCTCAATCTAGGCAACATTTTGGAGTAATTCTTTTTGGAGGTGGTAGCTAACTCTTGTAGCTACAAAATGGTATAGGTTGGGCTTGTTAACTCTAAGGCATCAGAGAGTTATGGACTCTGCAAGTAGGGTGGTATTCTGGATATAG
>JAYMSF010002488.1:0-10218 GCA_036897335.1 Silene vulgaris
ATCGTCCAAAGTGTGCAAAGTTACTGTTACAGCAACAGTAACTCCTTCTTAGACTTTTTAAAGAGTAAGGAAATAAAAAAAATTGTCCTATTGATGACATGAACCCATTCCTTGTAATTATTTTCAAATAAACTCTACTTTTGAAAATATTTTTGGGATTAAACCCCCATTATTTAAGAAAAAAAAATCTTCTATTTATACATGTCTCTCTTATTTCACTAATCTTTGTGCCAAAATTAAAAGTAAACAAGGATTAACACAAAGAAAAGCAACTTTTACTATCAATTGTTGGTGTGGATACGAGGAATACGGAGAAATGGGATTGAGGACTTCTCTTCCAACCAAACTCCCTCTACGCTACGTAACTACCCCAGGATGCCTACTCTAACCTTTGAAAACTTCCAACTATAGTTTCTGAATAGACAAATTCTTATTTGTGACGGCTGATATCCGTCATAAGCTTGTGACGGGTCAAATAAAACTCACATTAAAAGATAAAAACAAATCATTTGTGATTCCCAATGCATTATACTTTTTGTCTTATCTCCCATGTGGGTGATATTTGCCCCGTCACAAGCTTGTGACGGATATATTCGTCACAAGTAAGACCTAGTGGAATGAATATGCACTTATACATGTGAACATCACATCTTGCTCAAAGGGTTTCCGATTAGTCCGTTGCACGTACAACGACTATATTAATGACTTATAAACTTCGTTACTATTTTATTAAATAAAAAGATATACTCCGTATCAAAAGTCTTTACTCGTATGCATTTGGCATACAACATAACAACAATATGACAAGAAAGTAGAATTACCAAATTGGTCAATCGGGTCAAGCCGGGTCGGGTAAGTTCAGGTCAGGTTATTTTTGGGTTTGCAGCTTTGCAGATTCAGGTCATTTCGTGTTAAGACCAATTTCTGGTATCATTATCAATTTTTTTATGGATAATGGTTAGTTTGCAACAATAAATATTTGGGTCAAGCTATATATGTTCAAGTCAATTGGGTTACGAGTCTTGCTCACGTCCTCAGTTCGAGTGTCAGATAGGTACGGAACATGTTATTTGGATCAACCGGGTCAACAAGACAGCAAGTATTTTTATGATTATGACTATTATCTGCTCACGTAAATGTTGAGGTTATTTGATGACACATCCATCTAAAAATACGGAAAATATTTTAACTTAAAATGACTGAACTCAAGAGTCACAACTCGGCCCCTTAAACCGTTTGACGTATCTGCACACATACCACAACGTATTCAACTCGACTTGTTCAACTCAATTGCCATTCTCTAGCATCCACAAGTAAACCTGGACAACCGTGCGGGCCAGTCTGGCCAGCCCGCAAAACCGGTTCTCTCCATTAGTGACGTGCTTGGGTTGTGACCTATGAATGGTGTAGCCCCACTTGCAAAATCCCCCAACCCACACCTCCCGCCCACCCATTGGGCCTCACCCAACCTCAGCCCGCCAGCCCACAAAACCCATGCTCTCCGTTAATCCTAGACTCGAGTTGTGAATGGTGTAGCCCGGCCTGCAAAAACCCCGCCCACGTTGCCAACCCGCATGGCCCACCAACATCTCGTGTCTAGTCGGGCCGATTAAAAGCCCATCACATAACTAACCCGGCCACCCCCACCATCCCGCGTGACGTGAGCTCGGAGTCTCGGACACACTCGGTCACCCCCCACCAACCCAACACGGTCCGCCCGCGCCTGATCGACCCAATGTCCAACTCTATCCACAAGTCCCACAACGTATCTCTCCCCAATCTGACGGTTGAAACAAGCACCCATACCTATCCAACCTATGAACATGCACCACCAGATCTCCAACCGTTGAGTTCACCAAATAAAAATAGACAGGTAGGAAACAATACAATATTATTATGTTTTATCTGTGTTTAGTCGTTATAGTACAGGAGTTTCTACAGTAGTTGCAGTTAAACCAGTGAGTGTCTTTCTCAAACTTGAGGATTTATCAACCTACTCTCAACTCTCCTCGTGATTCCCTCTCTCCTTTTTTATCTTTTTCTTTCTTGAATTAATACCCCTTTTAATTTTATCTGTAACATTGTACTATACATGTGAACAACAATAATTAATGTTTAATTGTTTTTTTTCTGACATTTTTGTTTTGTTTTGATTCTTTTGGTTTGCTTGATTTAGGGTTTGCAACTGCTGCATTTGCTTGGTAAGTTATAGATCTATAAATTTGTTAAACTTATTTCAATGCTTATGAAATTATAATGCTAAAGCTTTGTGCTTTATGATTGATTATCTGTATTTGTTTGAAAGATTTGTGCTTTTTTTTGTTGGTTTTTTAATGTTTAGATTTTGAGTGAGAATTGAAAAGGTGTTGTAGGTAAATGGGTTACTTCATTTTAAGGTTTTTAGAAAGTGGGTTGTTGTTTGATTTGAGTTTGGGTAAATGAAAGCTGATCATGTGCCATTTTAAGGTTAAGGTTTGTATAGTTTTGTATGATTGGGCTAGTCCTTGTGTTGGTAAGATAATGTCAATGACAATGAATATGTGTCGGAGTTGTCGAGGCGAGGTGATGTGAGTCCCAGCAAGTTTATGGACATAGTGGTGATGGACTGATGGTGGTTAGTTTGGAATGAAATTAGAGGTGTCAATTGTTTCTTGGTAGGTAGGATTTCTCAGCTGTTCTATATTGCCAACTTTGTACACTTAGTATCCAGTCGGGGAGATTTAGACATGTTTGGAGTGTGAAGTAATTATTTGCTACTAATGTGTCAATATTGGATTTTCCATTCATCCGTTGTAATGCGAGAATTATTTGCTGAGTATATAGGCTGCATCATTTGAAATGCACTATGCTTAATTGCTAACACGGAAGGGCATATTTGTTAACTTGTGAAAGTTTATATTGCGTGAGATAACTCCCCAAAGCTGAGGAAGTATTTTAGGGAAGAATAACCAAAAGATTATGGAAGCTTTGGTTAATGTATGCACGGTTTTGTATGGTTGTTGGTAAGGTAATGTCTATGACAATGAATATGTGTCGGAGTTGTCGAGGCGAGTTGATGTGAGTACCAGCAAGTTTATGGACATAGTCACATAGTGGTGATCATGGTGAGTTTAGAATGAAATTAGAGGTGTCAATTGTTTCTTGGTAGGTAGGATCTATCAGCTGTTCTATACTGCCAACTTTGTACACTTAGTATTAACTATTAAGTCGGTGAGATTTTAATTATATGACATGTTTGGGGGGTGTGAAGTGAGTTATTTCCCACTAATTGTGTTATTATTGGGTTTTTCATTGTAGTGCGAGAATTATTTGAGGAGTATATAGGCTGCACCATTTGACATACACGATGCTAACACGAAAGGGCATATCAGTTAGCTTGTGAAAGTTTATATTGTGTGACATAACTGCGCAAAGCTAAGGAACTTATTTTGGGAAAAATAACTAAAAAATTGTGTCATTATAATGCAAGAATTATTTGTTGGGTAAATAGGCTGCATCATTTGACATACACGTTGCTAACACGAAAGGACATATCAGTTAACCTGTGATAGTTTATATTGTGTGAGATAACTGCGCAAAGCTAGGGAAGTTTTTTAGGGAACAATAACTAGAAAATGAACTAAAAATGTGATGAGAAGTTACTCATTCTTCTGGAGCAAAGGCACATTTCAGTTTGAGGGAATGTAAATACATGACTTCTCTATATTTCTTGATGAAATACTGATACTGATCCACTGTATTTGAGGAGAATGCTTTTGAGTTTTGTTGTTAAGGTGCAAAGATGCTTGCTTCGTGTTCGAAGGCGTATTAGCCTTTTTTTTCCTTTTCATAATGCACGTTTTCAGGTAAGGTGACAGAGGCACCCCCTGTTGTGTCTCACATTTAGCATTTGAGCTGTTTCGTAAAAGCACTTCAAAATGCCTTCGGCCAATGTAAAACTTATTACAACTCGCAGTTGAATTAAGAATACTAACAAGCTGAATTTATGGCCTAGCTTATGGAGTTTTGCTTTGATTTCTGCTCTTTGCTAGAGAACTTGATTACCATCCCGTCTGATAATAGCTTCATGGTTCTTGACTTCTATCGAATCATTTTTTGACTATCTGTGCTTATTACCTACTCCGTATTATGCAGAATCTGTCTGAAGGTTTCTGATTCTGTCTTTTTGACAATGAGAAAGTCACCAGGAAAGTGGATCAAGAATGTACTTTTTGGGAAAAAATCTTCCAAATCTAACTCTGCTCAGGGCAAAGAGGTACTTTTTTTTTTGAATTATTGAGCTATGATATAATCTGGAAGGTGTTAGACTTTGTTTTTTGAATTATTGAAGGTCTCACAAAGACAACTTGATAAGACGTCATCTCCCCTTCTGAAAATTTGGGGCCGAGACTAACCATTTGTTTGGAGGGAAGGATTTGGAAGGGAAGGAGAGGAAGAAAGAGGGTCAGTTTCCCTTGTTTGGATAGTGGAATAGAGTTGGAGAAATTTGGAGGGGGACAGAAAATGTATCTTCAGTTTCCCTCCCACAAGGAAAATTGAAGTCTTTCCAACATATGAAAGATTTGGAGAGAAAACTGGGTCCGTTCCCTCTCCCGTTCCCTCCCCTCGTCCCCCCTTTACTTCTCTTTTTGTATCAAAACACACCCTAAAGGGAACTCCTACTTCCTTTAAGCCTAACTGGTGAGAACTTCAGTAAAGTTAGCGCTTTTACATGGGCTTTTTGACTGAAATATTCTGAAAAAAAACCCTTTGAAGTTGGATGCTTGGAATCTAGCTTTATTACAGTTCTTAAATTGGATGTCCGATAGATGGCCAAGATGGAAGTCCGATAGATGGCCATGATAATTTTGAGCTTCAAAAGAGAGAAGTAATACCTACATATCATAGGCTCATATGAATTGGGGAAGTTATTATTAGCTTGGGAAAGAGGTGATTACTGATAAGAGAAAATATTTGAGAAGATCTAAGGGCACTGGGGATATTTTTTTTCTTTTTGAATTGTAGAAGTGAGAATCTTTTTTTACGCCTGTTGTGTGTCTTGGATTTTGATGTACAGAACTTATATTTTCCATCACTCTGTTCCGGTTGCATGTGAGTTCACAACTCGGGCATTAAAACCACATTTTTTCTTCTTGTTGACCGCCTTTGGTTGATTTGTGATGTTATGTATATAGTGTATTTGGTTTCTGCTGTCTTTTCTCTGATGCCATTTTACTTTTCTCAGTTTCTTTGAGATATTGTAAAAAGTTAGCTCTTTGCCAGTTACAAAGCTCCTTTTGTTTAGAAACTTAAAATTTGATTAGGGAGGGAAGAGAAGAGGAGGAGAAGGTCAATTTCCTCCCACTTCTAGTAGAAGAATGCTAATTTTTCTAGTAAAAGGGGAGATGGATCCCTCCTTTTCTCCACTTCCCTCCAACCCAATCTAGTTTTCCAACAAGGGAAATCAACCCCTCCTACCCCGTTCCAACCTTTCAAACCCCCCATCCAAAGAAAGCCTTAAAAAAAATATATTCTTCTCTCCATCTTTTGTCGAATTTTATGACGAACTTTTAGGTCAGTAATCTAGAAGTGGTCTCCTGCTTTGTTGTTGCACTAGTACCTTCATATTACAATATATGGAGAAATGGATATATGCTAGTTTTGGCTGATCTTTGGCCTTACTGTATGTTACTTAAATCGTTTTATTTTTGCATTCTTATTTTTCTTCACCTTGATCAAAGAAACGTGCAAATGGGAAAGAGGTGCATGTTCGTGTGATGGCTCCTGAAGCTAGTGTAGATGATAACATTCAGGAGGTACCTAGTGGTGGACTCGATGCAATTCATTTGGATGAGCAGAAGTCAAGTTCCGTGTATAGGGATGCTTCTTCTACTCAGCAGGATCAAGAAATACCAGCACCTGTAGATCAAAATGCCGATGTCGAATTAGTAATGGAGTTAGATACTTCAACTAATGTGGAGAGGATAGCCCAAGAAAAGGCTGCAACAAAGACACAAGCTGCTTTTAGGGGTTACTTGGTAAGTTTTGATGCTCTAATAAACATGCTCAGAAATGATGTCGTTGTGTTACTTAGTGGCTCTTCCGCTGTCTTTCCAGCTTGTTGTACACTTGTGCTATCTTCTGTAGTCGGTTTATTTTTGGAGAAATGTTCAACAATGCTTGGTGGTGAATGATGGACTCCCTCCATTCACTTGAATTCACTTCGTTTGCTTTTTGACCAATGTTTTAGGAGATATGTGAGAGACTAATGAGACCCATACATGGGAATTTTTGCGAGTTATTTTGTACGCAAGAAATATAGTGAATTGATTTTTAATGTCCCACAAAGAAGAATATACTGATTTCATATAAATGGAGGGAGTAGTTGGTAACAGGACTATTCCAGCAATGTTATTTAATTGATCTTAAATAAACTGTGGAAGTGGGTTTTTTGTACTTTTTCTTCAAATCCTATTTGATTTATCCTTTCATATGAATGTTTCCCGTATCGGGATATGACACATCCCTGATAATTTATAGCTATGTCAAAGAAACTATTTCCACCATTGGTAACTTTTACTCATTGCTCATAATTTATTCTGTGAAGGCGCGGCGTGCATTCAAGGCCCTGAAAGGCATTATAAGGCTTCAGGCTCTTATTCGTGGACACTTGGTGAGAAGACAAGCTGTGGCAACCTTTTATTGTGTTATAGGAATTGTGAAGCTTCAAGCACTTGTACGTGGGTCAAGAATTCGATGTTCTGATGCAGGGATTGAAGTGCAAAGAGTCTGTAGTGTGAATCCGCGGGTACTAAAATTGTTAATTCAGTTTACCATGTTTTCTTGGTGTTCTAATCTGAGCTCTTGTATTCAGGGTTGGTATTTCACTATTGGCATCTAAATTATAGGCATGATCTTTACACTGTTCCTGCCAATAAAGCCATAAAGGCTTTTCCCTTCTGAAATTTCGGTTTTCTTAAGGTTTAACAGATCTTGTCAATTCTACCTAAACCCCTTCAGCTCTTCTAGTGGCCCTTTTGAACAATCTCTTAAAGACAATGTATTATAAGATCAATGTAGTTGTATAGTCTATTAGCAACACTTACTACGGGCTATATATGGACGGCTTTATTTTTCACTTATGGTGGGATCGGTTTCATGCACTTACTCCGTGATAATTCATTTATTTCCTCCTATTTCTTTTGTTGTTTCTTTGGGCTAATACTGCTTACTTTCAGGATGTGCATGGAGATGGCGTGTCTACTAGCACTGCTAGCTTATCCGAGAATTCCTTTGTCAGAAAAGTAAGTTTAAGAGACACCCATTATAACTTATAATCATTCTGTTTTCTTTGAACAACCAGAGAGTGAGCACTGAGCATATAGGTAATAAATATGGGTCATAACTAGATTCAGAACATGTATATCCATATGCGATGAGCGCACATAAACTTCAATGCCTATAATTTATGAACAATACCCATTTCTCACAAGGTCCATACATATATACCCTTCCATGTGCTCTGAAAAAAACCTGTTTGCGACCTTGATTTGCCCTTTGGCAGATTAATCTACTGCCAAATGACCTTTGCCATTAGTTTACACTTAAAACTGAGCGAATTGTCCGAAGCTGTTGCAACAAAGTTCAATTATATTTTAATTTTGTGCGTTTAAAGACCCAAGCACCTGGCCGCCAGAAAGTCAACTCGCTGTTGTTCTCTGATACATAAAAATTTGAATATAAATTATGTTAGGGGTCGGATGCTTAGAGAATAATGCTTTATTCTCAAAGAAGATCATCTTTCATCTTTCATCTCGTATCTGGTATCTCTTTGTTATAAACTTACAAGTTACTATAACATTAAGGTTGTTTCTAGGGGACTGACTTGTAATGAATTTTTTTTCAAAACTGTGTCAATCAACTGCTAATTTGCTCATCATTCTTCGAATCTTGTGTGTACAATTCCATCGAATATTTGATAGAACTAAAAATTGATGTTAGAATACATCTTCTTGAACTTGAATGCATTCAACTTAAACTATTACCATTGAAATATGTCTTTGTTGAGCTAAATTTTGCAATTTCACAAATTTTTGTAGAATTTTAGTACATTCTCATTTGAATCTGTTACATTTTGTCTCCTTCTGATCTGTTATTGTCCTGCAGCTTTTAGCTCCATCACCTCAAGGGATGCCTCTTCGAGTCCAATATGATGAAACAGATTCAAATTCAGTCGAAATATGGTTGGAAAGGTGGTCTGCATCCTGCCCATGGAAACCAGTATCTCCACCAAAGAAAGCCAATTCGAAAGTCCAAAAAAAGCAGGGAAACTCACATGCTGCTGAGGGAGAAATCACCAAGCCAAAACGTAGTGTCAGAAAAGTTCCTTCCGCTTTCGATAACGCATCATCTCAGCCAGCCTCTGAATTGGAGAAACCACGACGTAACCCAAAGAAAGTATCTAGCCATCCAGCAGATCCAGTCCAAGAAAATCCACAGAGTGAGCTTGAGAAGGTCAAGCGTAGTCTGAGAAAGGTCCAGAATCCTGTAGTAACTGAAAGCTCTACTCCACCTGTAGTAACTGAAAGCTCTACTCCAGCTGAAGTTACCGAAAGGCCTCCCCATAGCCAAGCGAAAACAACCACTTCGAGTGTTCAGGAGTGTCCAAGTCCAGATGAGGTAAAAGTGAAACCAGTTGAGAGTATGAAGGAAGAAACTGTTTTTATTTCAAAGGAAGAAGTGATATCTGTTCCTAAAGAAAATGAGCAGGAAACTGATGAGGGTCCAAAAGAAACTAACCCGTCTATGGAAATTTTTAATGAGGAGGTTACCAAGGTCAAATCAGAGTCTTTTGATGGCAATGAGAAAGATGAAAATACTCCTGTGGCGAATGGTGAGTTAAACAAGGCAGTAGAATCCATACCCAGTGAGAACCAAAAATCCAGTAGAAGAGCTTCCTTACCTGCGAAGCAGGATCAAGTAGAGGATGGCTTGCAGAATACTAGGAAGCTTCCAAGCTATATGCAAGCGACTCAATCTGCCAAGGCGAAGTTGAGAGAACAAGGTTCTCCTAGACTTAGCCAAGATTCAGGTGAGAAGAACAATGTCGTGCGTCGTCATTCATTACCTTCTTCAGCAAATGGAAAAGTTGGCTCTGGTTCACCAAGGACACCAAAAATACTTCAAGGCAGTGGAAAAGGGGGAAACAAAAGTGATAAATCTTTGCTGTCTTCTAGAGATGGAAATGGTAAGCTCTTTAAATAATTATTGTCCGCTTCTTGTTTTAACGGTCTTGTTTGATTGTATTTGAAGCATTGCCACTATAATGGGGTAATGGCCACTAGTCCCTACTCCCTAGTCCCTACATAGATTGAACCTGAACTATGGCCGTTACATACTCCGTTTCAAACTATATGTTCTAAATGAAATCCTTCTGTAACAAAATGACTCAACTATTCCGATGTTTGGACTGTGAAGTAGCAGCCCATTAATGCTGCTTTTACCCAAGTTTCACTATAGGCTATCTGAAAGCTCCCGTATGTTTTCAACATGGGGCTACAGTTGCATAGTGCATACATCTAACTCCCTTATCCCATCGTGGCATCGTAGAAAGAGCCTTAAGGAATTTGGGTAATATAGTTTGTAATTATTATCCACAAACGTTTGTTTGCATGATTTAAAAGCATTGTCTATAAAACCCAAATCCGAAAATGAGAGCCGTGTATTGCCAATATACCAGTAGACCTGCAGTCAACTTCCTTTTGTTGTGGTTAGCACGAGTAAGATCTTGACGACCTCTCTTCGGTATAAGGTTGTCCAACGAAATATTTTCCCTGATGTACAACTGTTTCTCTTTAACTGCTATATGATCAGGAAATTATGCCAGTGTGTTTGTGCGCTATACAGTTCTATTGTTTTGTAACAAAAATTTTGTATTAGCTTTGTCAGGGAGGACGACTACCCAAGAATGGCGAAGATGATGGTATTATTTCATTAATTTTAACTCTGAAAGGTGGAAGATCAAGGCATTTGTGATTAACGTCTCTAAAAGCTCAATACTTAGTGCGGCTCGTCAGAAGAATATGATGTCACTGTGTGCAGGGGCGTATTTGGGGAGGGGAAAGTGAGGGCAAGTGCCCTCACGTGACCAGAAAATTTCAACTATATCTACTATTTTGTTTCCTTTGTATTCAATGTAATAGTAATAGTGTAGTGGTAAGTATAGGGGATTACTACCAA
>JAYMSF010002489.1:0-10217 GCA_036897335.1 Silene vulgaris
AGACTCTCCTTCCATCTGACAATGGGTATACTCGACCGAGTAGCCCTAATTCGGTCGAGTACACCCTTAGGAGAGAATGGGGTATTACAAGCATCTTCCTGCATTTTCAGACTGAACAGACGTTACTTCAGAAGCAACTTATTGGTTAAAGACTTTGTCATATAAAGACTCGCAAGCTTTGACCACAGACCCTGCGCAGATTCAACCTTCGCGACTTCAATGATAACATTATCAGCAAGACACAACATAATCGTCGAGTGTGCCTTCTCCTCCAGAACAACCATCTCAGCGGTGACGGGTTTTGCCGCCTTCTTCATAAGCGACGCCCACAACCCTTGTTGTTTCAACAAAGCCCGCATCTTGATTTGCCACAGACCAAAATTATTCCTCCCTGTGAATTTATCAATCTTCACGCTTATTCCTGACATCTTTCTTACCAGATTTAGGAGCCCAGATAAATCTAGCTCTGATACCATTTTGTTGAAACAGATGTAAGAAAGATAAATAAATACGTGAAAAATATAACAGATTTACGTGGTTCACTAACAATTTGTTAGCTACGTCCACCGTCAGAAGGGAATAATATTATCGATCTTGAATTGAGGATTACAGATTTCAGAGTATACTTGTTAGAGTATTCAGATTTCAGACGACTCAGATTTTTGACAGATTTATGAATGAATAAAACAGACAGTTTATGAGAGTTTATATAGTACTTTTATAAAAAAAATATTTTCTTTAACAGAAGTAGGAAACCCGAACAGATATAGGAAACTCTATAACAATTTCCTAAACAGACAAGGAAACTAAATATTAGTTTTCTAAACAGATAAGGAAACTAAATCAGATGCGGAATTCAGAACAGATTCAAGGCATATTCTACAATCAAAGATATTGGGACATGGCATATGTGGAGCTCATCATTCCTTAGTCTCAATGGTTTAAGCTTGGTTGGTAGCATTACCAAATAGGTTATCTCTTTGGAAAAGATCAAATTCAATAAAGAGATGATGCATCGTCTCTAATCATAGTAATAACTAGGTATGTCTATTCCTAGCTCAAGTGATCAAGATCATGATAGTGGGGTAGTTATCGGCAGTAAGGGTTTGATGTTCGTCGGTCGACGACCATGATGGTTGGGACGATGGTCGTCAGTGGTAAGGGTTTGGTGACGAGGTCTGGTGGTGGAATGGTGGTTAAGCTATAAAGAAGGGATAATAGTTGGTCTTACAGTTCTCTATTTTGAAAATATATATAGCATTAAAAATCAAAAATTCAGTTTATTTTGGAATTAACCTTAAGGGTTTATATTGAGAAGATAGGTCGAGGTTGAATAATTCTCATTAAATAACCCAGTATTTTAAACATTTTTCAATTTTACGGATTTATTGCGATCAACCTTTGAATTTCAATATTATTCTTTGATGCATTTCGACCTTTAGCTTGTATTCCGTATCATTTTTTCCCACCCCTCATTTATTCTATGTAGTTATTACTAAAATGTATTTGATGTTACTTATTTTAAAACTTTTGAACGTTGTAAGTAGTTGTTATTTTTATTTATTTATGATAGCTTAGCTGTAATAGTTGCCATCTTTAGTTGTTAACTACTTTATATGTTGAACATGATTGTAGTCTTGTTTGACAGGTGGTAGAATCAAAGCAAATTTATAGTAGCTGGTAACTTTCGCAAAATACAATTAACAACTTTTTTGTAGCCGGTTTGACTATCAAATTATATTAGCAGAATTACAGAACAGTGATTGGTAATTAACAGATTATATGACAATTTAGTTATCTTCATGTATAAATTGAATGTGATGTTATTAGCACCATATTATAGCATATTATGACAAATATGCTATCAGAATATGTCATTTACATACGAAATTAGTAGATTGATCAATCAATCTACTACGTAGACTCAAGTCTACAGGTTTTACCTAATAGTTAAGAAAAGGAGGATTCAGATCAATGCACAATATTTTACAAATGGATTAACTCACTATTTGACTATTTACTTCGAGTAAATCGAATTCAAGTGATTTTAATTGACTATTTTGCCGTAATGTTTACAAAGTTTGATTATAATCCGACCACTAGCCTCCATGTGTGAGAAATGTTGGGGCAAGTAGACACGATTAAGGATGACCCATCTTTAATCAACAATATAAAAATGGGTTGATTAACGAGTTGAGTTATTATAGATTGAAAGATTGCTAGCCTCTGCCATTGATTAAAACTTATTGATTAGTTGACTAGCATAACTAGCAAAGGTAATTACAACATTGGATTAATTAACCATGATCTGTTTATCTCAACAACAATAACCAAGTAAGAACAGAATTAGTTCGTGACATTTACGATGAGTCACCACGATTCTATCGTTCTATAATCTAAAATAAGACATTCATGACTATTCTATAAATCACAATGATTACAGTCCACCTTCATCACACAATAAAACTGCGGGTACATTCATAACTTCGTACCTACTAGGCTACTAGTTTAAATTGATACACGCCTACCGTCACGAGCTAAACACTAAAACCTCCCTCAAACAACAAACATCGATTTTTACGATAAAGTTGATGATGACGGTCTTACCATAAGATGGTCATATAAAAAAGTAGCAAGTCTTCTATCCTTCACAAACTTGCGACATGTCAAATATTTCATGTGGTAGATAAATAAAACAGATTGCTATTCCCCAGACACCTTGCTTTTATCATTACTACCTACCTAGGTAGTATTTTACCCGTCGCAAACTAACGATAAATATATCCGTCACAAATAAGAATGTCGATAAAAAAGTTGTCCTTGTGACGGCAGCCACCCACCGGCCAAACACATGAGAAACAATCAAACAAACAAACCTTCAAAGAGTCACAATCCACAAAAACCCAAAAAAGACACCACCTTTCCTTCTTCCATCCATCTTTTTGGTCCCTCAAACTTTTTTTTTTCATTATTTTTGCTTCTAACCAAAGCCTTCTTCACTCTCTTACCCATCTGTCTCTCCAAAAATACCCAAATTCCTTACTTGCTGTCATTCCTTTCTCCTTACTACATACCAGGTTTGCTTACTGTCATAAAGTTGCATTCTTTTCATACTTAATTAATTATTATACAGTCACACCATGTTCGAATCCCCCTTCCCGTCTGATGTAATGCAACTAAGTGCGCGTTTTGTTAGACCAAAATAAAAATTGAAAATAAAGTTGCAGTCTTTTGTTATATTATTATTTATATTTTTTTGCTGTACTTTGAATGATACAACTCATGTTCCCTGTAAATTCGGCTGTACTTTCTTGATCTGTTTTAAAACCCATGTTTTTATCTTGTTTTTATTTTCTGGGGTTGTTCAAAGTTTGAATCTTTTCTTTTAAATTCTTTCAATTTTTGGCTCAATTTTTAGGTTTTTCAAGCAAAATTATTCTTTAAGAAATCTCCTGTGAATTATTGTAAATTATATAATCAACCCCATTTCGCAGGCTCTCTATTTTTTTGCTTTCTACCTAAAAATTAAGGTGAAATTTCTTAAATTTTGATTGCTTTTTTAGTAATTAATAGAGGGTTTTCTTTGTGTTGTTGATTGATGGACGACAAGTTTCGCGGCCGTGGTTATGTGGTGAGGATTGCATTTTAATTTGTGAGTATTGTCAATTTGATAGGCATTTTGTATTTTGGTGTTGCCTTTTTTGTTTGATTAAATTGGGTATATTTTGGCTTTTACGGTATGATTCGACGCAAGTTTTGCTGTAATGCATGCAATCATTGTGAATTGAACATTGTATTCAATTGTTTCAATGAAGGGATAGAAACTAGCTGGAGATGGGTTTAGAGATTTATTGGGGATTAGGGTATTTCTTTCGATTTTATATGATAATTTGTTGTATTTAATTGGAGTGATCTATCTGTTTTGGTATGTTTGGTGGAACTGGTGTTAAAATGTCCGGTAGTCGGTACATAGCTAGTTGTATTCATGGTGGACGTTGAAATGTTCGTTAATTTTTACTGGATTAAATTGCTAGCATTGTGGTGTTTAATATGTCCTCTACAGCTAGTATGAAATCTTACTTGGTATTTTCCTTGCTTGTCTAGTCGAATTCATTGCCCCGCTATTTCACAAGGCTTAACGGAGATTCAAAAGACGATCTGCATTTGAGAAAGCCGACTTCAAGGATGCGGAAATGGCTCTGCTGTACCTGCAATGTAGAAGAGTCTTATCCATCAAATGAGGAGCCCTTTCAAAGCCCAAGGAACAATATAGAAAGTATGTTGCTTTGCACTTGGCTATTTGCTTCCAGTCTTATGAACACAATTGTGTGCTTGATTGTAGTGAATTAAGTGTGATGAGCAACTTAGATAGTTTTTTCCGAATTCTACATTGGATACATACTCTTTTCCTATGTTACTTTGACTCGTCTGCAAGTATCGGACACGACACCGTGTCGGAGTATCGGATACAACTATTTTCTGGGAAATTTTCAGTGTTTCGGTCTAAAATGAAGTGTCTAAGCGTCATGTCGTATCTGACAAGATACGTATCGGATATGCTAAGTGTCAGCTAAGTGAAGTGTCCGAGTAACACATAGCTCTTTTCCAATGGTTCCGTGTTTGTTATTTCCTTTTATTTGCTGCTGTTAATGCGTTGCATTGAATTTAAGGATCTCATGCATGAAGAAAATTAACATTTGGTAGGCGAAGCTTTGGTTCTTAATTTTCAAATTTTGATATCTTTAGTTCTGAAATTTGTAAACGGGGTGAAAATAGTGTGTATAAATGAGGTTCAGCTCCTGAATTCTGAATTTTATCATGTCAGCTGTCTTATCACATTTTATATTAGCCGCTGGCTATTGGGTACCTGGGTTTATTATGAGCCCATTGGCATCATGTAGTGAATCCGTATTGTTAAGTAACATTATCATACCTCTATTTCTCCTCAAATTGATTGTCCTGAGGTTCGATTATTTTCATTGTGTACGCATATTGGTTGAATTTCTTGTCAACCATAACAAACACTTACCCCTAGGGGTGTTCATTGGTAACCGAGCCGTAAAAACCAAACCAGAAAGGCCAAAACCGTTTTTTAGGTTAACCGAACTGGTTTATATGCCCCTGAATCGTTTTGGTTTCAGTTCTGGCTTTTCCATACCTCCGGTGAACGAACCGAACCAGAATATGAAAAGGCCATGAAAATTAGAAAATGTCCAGTGTGTAGGCCCACAATTAAAGGAACCCTAATATACTCTCTCCGCATTCTTGTTTCACATTTTACACAGCCACCACCCACCACTCTATCACATCTTACCTTACCCTCACGCTTAATCCTTAACTCCACTGCTGTTCAAGCCGCAGGTGCCCGTTACCAATTATGCTGCCGGCCTCCGCCACTCGGGTGCACTCCCCCACTCGGCGGGCATTCGCTGTTCCGATGAGCGGTTTGTTTTGCCTTTTCATTGTTGATTTGTTACACAGCCCTCCTCCACTGATTTGAAAATAAAGGAAATAACTTTGCAAAATTGACCGTATTTAGTTGTATGTGGGTGTTATAAATAATGTACAGCATACTTATGGTATTGAGTTGATTATTTCGCTTTTTGTTTTTTTATTACTTCACTCTCCACCTAACCCCCCGTGTTCTCGATTAATTTAGTTTACTAATTTTTTTTTTGTGGCTGATTATGAAAAAAACATGAGTTTAAGATTGAAATGTGAAAAGTAATGTTTCGACTGATATTTTAGTCGTATATTGTGCGGTTACAACGGCCTACCGGTACTTGTTATTGCTTTTCTATACTGAACGGTTCCGGTATAACCGAACCGGTTAAATCAGTTCACTGAACCGAAAAAGTCGTTGAAAACCGTTCAGCAACGGTAGAGCAGTTAACCGGTTTATTCTACTGGTTCGGTTCACCGAACCTGAAATGAACGCCCCTACTTACCCACATTTGCGAAGCACTACCTATCTTGTTTTTTTTTTATACACAACACTACCTAGTATTTAACCACATTTGTGGTACTGGGGTAATGTTGTTAACTTGTTATACAATGCACTACCTACTATTTATACCGAATAAAGGTTCATTACTCTTTCTAGTTTACCCTATATACCATGAATAACAGAGTAAAACAAATATTGTGCCAAATGTGATTTTAATGTATTACACTTTCTTTTAACCTTCTCTGCACCAACTTCCATGGATGTGTTCGCTCTGGCAAACTCATGTAATCCTTATATTATGGTAATATAATTCCATTTCTATGTAACCTTACTCTCCCCAGTTGAGTCTCTGCCTCTGTAAGTTTGAAAACTTGACATGGTATTCTGAGAAGTCGGTACTGAGCAGAGAGAGATCGGATTTGTAGAGAAAAAATAGAGTTGAGTATAGAGAGAGGCTTTATTAGTAAATTAGGGGGTAGGACATTGAGGAAAATTTAAAATGGAAGGAAGAAAGGCAGGATCTGTTTTCATTGACCAACCCACGTGATCCAAGCAGTCAATGTCGGAAATTTGACTTCTTTTTATGGGAACTGGCGGCTGGTAGTTCACATATGACTGAATTTTAGGTAGTGCTTCCCAAAAATTGAAACTTT
Organism: Silene vulgaris; assembly: GCA_036897335.1. Lineage (NCBI taxonomy): Eukaryota > Viridiplantae > Streptophyta > Magnoliopsida > Caryophyllales > Caryophyllaceae > Silene > Silene vulgaris. The sequence goes on from JAYMSF010002489.1 coordinate 6,601, forward strand.
AGGTGGTGCTTTGCAAATGAGGGTATATGTTAGGTATGTATGCTCTTACAAGATTGGTATTACGCCTCGAAAAATACGTTTCTGATGAGTTTTGCAGTTTTATCACCTTAACTTTAGTTTTTGAACTTGCACTTTCTGATGTTGTGTGATCCCTTAATTACATCTTCAAATCTTTGAGCTTCCGCTGTAACTTAGAGGGCTTATTGTAATTTGTACCAAACATGGATATTAATGGCGTTTCAATTTTTTTTGCCTTTACAATGGATAACAGGAACCTCCAAAAATACGAAAGTAGCGGCTCCCGTTAAGGAAGAAGTTCAAAAGACAGCACCAACAATTGAAGTACCTGCCTTGTCTTTGGACGAGCTTAAGGAAAAAACTGATAATTTTGGTTCCAAGTCATTAATAGGTGAAGGTTCCTATGGAAGAGTGTATTATGCTACGATGGAAAGTGGTAAGGCAGTGGCTGTAAAAAAGCTTGATGTTTCCCAAGAGCCAGCAGAGTCCAATGTTGAATTTTTGACGCAGGTGAGGCATACTATAAGCAAGTCTTTTTTTTATTACATGTTTATGTGGTTCTTGAAGTACAAGTGGATGTTAATCTTATTTTTTTTTGTCCTGATGTAGGTTTCTAAAGTTTCGACTTTGAAGCATGAAAATTTTGTTGAGCTGCAAGGTTATTGTGTTGAAGGAAATATGCGGGTATTAGCTTACGAATTTGCTACAATGGGATCCTTGCATGACATTTTGCATGGTATGTGCACTCTCTCTCTTGATTTTAAGTGAAATAAAGAAGATAACATCAAAGTAATGTTTTTTTTTTCCTTTTCTGCTTAAGCTAGTCTTAAATCCTTTTTAGTGAGTCTTGTACGAGATAGTGAGAGTAACCCAAATCCTCTTGTACTCATTTAGTCATGGGGTTATTGGGCTGGTGTCACATGGTATGCACTTTTCTTGATTTAAGCGACCATAAGAAAGGTAACATGAAAGTAATGGTTTTTTTTTTCTTTTGTGTATAAGCTGCTCTCTAGTTCTTTCTTTTAAATACTGATAGTCGCATGCTCAGGCCAACCCCAACCCCAATTCCTTTTGTACTCTTTAATTCATATGTTTATACGGTTGGTCTCACATGTTAAACCATCCTAAACATTTTTTTTTTTTTGAATCCTTATTGCAGGCAGGAAAGGCGTGCAAGGTGCACAACCGGGCCCGGTACTTGATTGGATGCAGCGAGTGAGGATTGCAGTGGATGCTGCAAAGGGTTTGGAATACCTTCACGAGAAGGTTCAACCTCCTATTATCCACAGAGACATCAGATCTAGTAATGTGCTCTTGTTCGAGGACTTCAGGGCTAAAATTGCTGATTTCAACCTTTCAAATCAAGCTCCTGATATGGCTGCTCGTCTTCATTCTACTAGGGTTTTGGGTACCTTTGGCTATCATGCACCTGAGTAATTACTTTCTACCCTAATATCTATTACGGTGTTTCGTGTCATTGTTTAACATGATTCTAATTTTGAAAAGCATGTCAATGATCTCAGCTTAAGCAATATTAGGTATCCTTGCCATCTTGCTTATTTTGGAACCTATACTACATACTTTGAAGAAGTGGATAACCCTATTGTCAACTAGACTTGTTTAAAACTTCCAAGAATGAAATTTTAGACAATAGTAAAATTTTTATGGGCGTTACTAGTTTAGAGATCTCTTGATTGCTGCTTTTAGCAAAGTTGCGACCCATAAACGTCATAGTTTTTTTATTTAGTTAATTCTCACAAACAAAGTAACTGTCAAATTGGGATTGGGTGTAGCTAAGTAAACAAATTGGTCCACACAGGAATGTCCTCTTTTTTCTTTAGGACCTAGAGCAAAATCGTTGAGCCATTCAGCGATTTAGATAAAGGACACTGAATCGCGTAGCAAGTATGCGAAAATAAAAATCAGTAAAGTCTCTCAGCCATTGGACAGTTTTTGCTCTGTTTCTTTTCTCCTCCGTGAAAAGCTTCTGTAGTTCTGAAAGTATGTCGCACAGTGACTTTAGGCGGGAGGTGCTATACGACCTTGCTCCTTATTTGATAATAAATTTTGCCCACAATTCATTTCGTTTGAGCATTAATCTAAAGAAAAAAGTTCTGACTGTCTCACTTGAAACTCTACATTACAGTTTTGACCAACTTTCTGAGAAATTTCATTTTATCCCATTTGCTCAAGCATTTATAGAGCATTCCTTCTCTTTGCTGGCTGATTTGTAATAGCCTAATGCCCTAATAGGTCATTATGGTTTCGTGTTTTGGTTTCTGAGTTTTGATGCATAGTTTGTAATGCACAAGAGCCATAAGAAATTTGATATTATAACATTGTTTAATTTTCTTGGAGATTCGTAGTTATTTTTTGGTTCTTATATGACTCTTGTGTATTCTGTAATTATTAGAATCCCTTTCAGAACCCGACTTTTCTTTTTTATTTTTTCTTTTATTTTTTTTTACAGTAAGTTCAGAACTTGACTTGAGAGTAGCATTAGATGGCATTTTGTAATGCTGAAACAAATTTTGTACTATCTTCTCAGGTATGCCATGACTGGACAATTGATGCAAAAGAGTGATGTGTACAGTTTTGGTGTCGTTCTTCTGGAACTTCTAACTGGCCGTAAACCCGTGGATCACACCATGCCCCGTGGTCAACAAAGTCTTGTGACCTGGGTGAGTAGCATATCTTCCTCTTCTCCCCTACCCAATTCCAAGCGATGGTATGATTCACATTCTTCGTGTAATCTGATACAAGCTTTTTTGTACCGGTAGGCAACTCCAAGATTGAGCGAGGACAAAGTCAAGCAGTGCGTTGACCCCAGGCTGAAGGATTACCCTGCAAAAGGAGTTGCTAAGGTCTGTTCCTGACTTGACTCTGCGAAAACACAAAATTGCACAAGTTATCATGATAAATATTATCATGACAAGTAACTACCTATGTTAGAATGACATGAGCTAGTTTTTATTTAAGTTAACGGTTAGGATATATGTGGGTAGCGTTTGTTACCGTGATACAGAGTTCCATTTTACAAGAGACGACTAATTGGTGTAAATATGATAAAACCTTTTTGTTCCAATATTTTTATGCTGCAAGCTAACAAAGTTTGGAACATTATCTGTGCTACAGTTGGCGGCAGTTGCAGCCCTTTGTGTCCAATATGAATCTGAGTTCAGGCCGAATATGAGCATCGTAGTTAAAGCACTACAACCGTTGCTGAAGACACCGGCTCCTGCGCCGGAGAGCTGAGGAAGCGGTTCATGTTGAACTCCTCAAATAGCGTGTTGAACGTTTATCTCAAACTGTACTATTCATGGCCATATATAAATCTGATTTTTTAATTTGTTTGCAATTATGCGGTTTGGAATCTTGGATGTGAAGAAGGATCGGATTTTAAAATCCCTTCCGGCTGAGCTTGTACTTTCATGGTGGTAATATTTGTATCAAGAACATAGCTTTGATATAGTAAGTCATTATTTGACAATGGCAGTATTGTTCTTTCTTGCCTTGTTATGCAGTCTGTCTATATTTTTTTTTCCTTTTTATTTATTTATTTATTTTTATTTTTATTTTTATTTTTATTTTTTATGTTG
>JAYMSF010002490.1:0-10217 GCA_036897335.1 Silene vulgaris
ATCCCATTCACTGGAAATGCACCATTTCCTTAAATGGCAAATTTCAATCAAGCAAAAGACAAATACCCTCCCTTTATTACTTACCCATCCAACCATTCTTATGTTTTCCTCCTCCTAGATCTAAACTCTGACCCCAGCTCCGCCATATCAATCCCCCAAACACCATGAGTACTACTAGGTCGAGTGGTCGACCACCATGCTTACCACCCACCCTCGCCGGAAAACGTCCATCATCGCCCAAATCATTTCCGATGTGACGGAAAATGCCTCACACCAGCAGCGCCACTTCCAGACCTGTCACAATTCAACAACTTCACCACCGTCGACATTTCATTTACGACCACCCAAAAGTGGCCCAACCTTTTTCCCTATCTACAGCTCCATGGCCTTCAACGACCAAGATCCAGATCTATGGTGTTAGTTATGTCGTGGTTGGTGGTGGGATTTTCGTATTTTTTGTTAGCGTTTTCTAGAGGGTGAGGCATTTTCCGTTTGGTTGTTGGTGGTTTTAAGGGTGGCAGTGGAGTGGAGGATCGTGGTGTGAGCGCAAAATGGTGGGGTTTTATGGTAAGGGTAGAGGGAGGCATCCCCGGCCGTGGGGTGGGGGTTCGCCGGCGGCAGGGTAAGGCTGTGGTAGGGCCAGGAGTGGTGGAAAGGTGGGTCGTTGGGTAGGTGATAAAAAGGGGTTGTGTGCCTGTGATTCACGTAGAACTTGCGTTTGATGGGGTGGGTAGAGGGCAATTTTAGTAAACTATCTCTAATTTACCCACTTCCTCGCAATTTTGCGGGCGCCATTGAGGCTCTAGGGTAATATTGTTGTCTCAAATTCACCCACTTGCCTTAATATTTGGTCCGAATTGAAATGGTGCTTTTCCATTGAATGGGAAGGAGTATTAGATTAAATGATTCATTCAGAGTTGCATAATTTTGTGTTTGATTCGATTCCAGAAACAGGCTTGAGTTTGTAAATCAGTATTGAATACAATATAAATCCCTTTTATTAACCTTGTTCCCTAACAAACACCATTTTAAAATACACAGTTTGGTTAAGGATGGGCCCACTGAACCCCAAACCATGAAACCATATCTTTTGTTGCTGAAATAAAGCCAGCCTGAAGTCCAATGATAGGTCACACGAGCTACAGGGAATCAAAACGAGGATAGACACCGGCTTTAGTTCAAAATATCCATTCTTTAAGCAAGGGAAGACATACCAGAGAAACAGACTGTAGTTGCTTTCTCATTAACAGCACCTCAAGAATCAATTGGGGATGTTCATGGAGAGATGAACACCTTTGCTGCCAAGGCAGTGGTAACGCAGAAAGCACACGAAGACCCAAGGCCCATGAATTCAGCCTATCTACCTCAGCATCAGATAGATTACCATCTTTTCTTTTCAGGAAGAAATGAACCTGTAAAAAGGAGAAATAACATTAACATGATACAATTGATGGGATGAAAGGCATGATGTGTTCAGGTTGGCAGGTGATGTGTTTAGTTTCTGAAGAAAGCAGGAAATGTTAAACTAATTACAAAGAAACACTAAGGAATCAAATAAACATACAAGAAGCTGCTTTGATCTCAGGTTTGGTAAAAGTTGCATAGCCCCCATTGCAACAGGTAGTGCATCATCTGAGTCACGCAAAGACGAAAGAAACCGTGAAGCTTCAGCTGGCCCCCCTCCACTTAATGGATCAGCTGTAAGAAGTTTTACAAGTTGGCGCCCTTTCAATTCTCTTCGCAGATCAATGGACAATCCGGCACATTCAGCTACCTCCAAAGCAGCAGAAACAGCTCCCTTTTCAGCTAATTTTAGTGCCAGACCTTCAGGGTCTTCCTTACATGCTGTTTCAACCTTGATGCAGAAAAGAAAAAGTCAGTAGCCAAAAAACTTACGGAAGCGTCTACTCTTTTTTAAAAAAAAAAAAAAACTGTATATACCTCCTGCCAACTGCTGTATTGATCATCTGCAGATAATATATGCTTGTACTTTTGCAGTGCTTGTTTTTGTTGGAGGACCTTTTAACCAAAATAAATAAAAGGTAAAGTTAAAATCATATTCAGGGGCTGAATATCAGCCATTTAATTGAGATATTATTACGGAACTTTATATCCGTAAAAAAAAAAAAAAAAGACAAACCTCAGTCATGAGAGGCTCATCGTCAGACAAATGGCAGCTGCACATAGTGAGTACATCAAAAGCATCATCTAGTTCCCATTTATGCAGACACCTACATGAAAAAAAACGGACAGAATAATAGGACCTGGGCACGGATAACCCATATAGAACTACAGGAGCAACTGAAACATATTTCTCAAATCTAGGAGGCCAGGACCTCTAGAGTACATTTAGCAGTTAAGCAAATAGAACAACTATAAAATGATACAAGCTCAACATATGGTCTCAGAATTGGTCATCGCAAATTGACAACCTGATCTCGGGATATCTTCTTCAAAATTGACCGCTACTCTGTTGTAGCGTGGCGAATTTGTTATAACAACTAGTTGTAATAATGCTAAAGTTTGTTAGAGTCGGTTTACAGTTACTTAACAAGTCAGTTGTTATGAGCTGGCAAGTTAGTTACTAGTGTTACATAAGATGTGTAAAAACTAGTAAGATGTAACAAACAATTCACTCAAACGGAAAAACAAATTCACATTACTCATTTCATACTCCCTCAGTCTCAGTGAAATGTTTATATATGCTTTATGCACAAAGACCAAGGTACAAAGAGAGGGGAATTGCTTTTAGTATTATTATTAAAAGATAAGGTAGGCTAAAACATACCCAAAAAAAGAAAGTGTAAACTATTGACTGAAACACCCGAAAAAGGAAAGTGTAAACTATTGACCAGGGAAGAGGGAGTATCTTTCTATTCTCTCTCTTAAATTCTCTCTAATTCTTCAATTGAGTTCTCATGGTTAGCTTGGGTCCTTTGAAAGTCAATTGTTGAACTACAGTCGCAATCTGGTGCACTGTAACAGGAAAAAAAATGTGCAACAGAACAAGCAAGGGAGCTGAGAATAAGCTAGAAAACATATGGACTGCACATCACGGCCACCCACAGAAATAGCAACATGAAAGTCTCACAAGAAAAGCCACAAAAAGCGTTAATCAAGCCCATCTGGATAAATATGAACTAATGACTCATGGTTATAAGATTCTAATTCTCAAGAGTCAAGAGAACAAAGTTGCTTGAGATTATGCCTTACTAGGTCAAAGTTGACTCAGTCTGTCACCGTGTAGAAAAGGGCGGTTAACTTTGGAGTACTTGGTTTACAGGCATCACAATATCATAAACACCATGGGTGGGCTGCACACTAAAGATAGAGGCTCCAGGTTCTCACCATTATTCAACGGAAAAAGACGGGTGATATGATGGTTCATTCAGAGACTGTTAATGTAAGAATTTGTGGAAACCTTCTTCAGTAAAGTTGCAATATAATTTCATCAAACTTCACAATGAGCGTGTCTTATACAACTCCGTATAGTATTGGACTGAAGTAAACTGTAAAAGATACTGTGCCTCTTCCCCCGGAGAAAAAAAGAGAGATAGGAGTGGGCTTCCCCTTGGTAGGCTTATTTTCCACACCTAACCATTAACCTCTCCCCCGAATACCTGAGTTATATGTTTATCATTTTCAATTGTTTTATTTGCATACTCAAAGCACATGAACAACGGAACGTTACATCTTGGATAAATATTTGCGTACATACTTTATCAGGTTATGTAAAGTATGTCATTGCATACCTGAGGGCCAGCCAAGCTGCAAGTTTTTTATCTTTCAATCTAAGGCAATATTTGCAGCTGTCACTCTGCATCCTGAAAGAAGATCCAGAATTCTTGTGGTTTTCTTCTTGTTCAATGAGCAGTCGAAGTAAATGGTCTGATGCACCATCACGTAAAAAACGATCAGAAAGAGCAAGCGCATCCATCAGCTTTCCATCTTCAATCAACCTGGTCATGATAGAAATAAGAGTAAAAATCATATTGTCATTTCTAGATGATTTTTTTTTTCATGATATGAATAAAAGCTTGTAATCTGGTATACACAATAAAAGGACCACCCTCAAGAAGTTAGTCATACAATAACCCTACTTGTAAATTCAACTAAGAGTTTATGTCAATATTTCATTTATCCAAGTTATTTTAAATTCTTGTTTCAATAAAAAAAAAAAAAAGTAAGGGGGGTCGGATGTACGCAGTCTTACCCTTGCGTTAGCAACACAAAGAGACTGTTTCCGAATGACCCAAGATGAAAATTGCATCGAGAACTACATCGAATGACTGGTACTTCACGATAGAAAGAAGCGCAATCACTTTGGTGAGCCATTTTAATTTATTTCATCATAATCCAGAACCAAAGAGTAATGAATCTACAAAATCAATAAGACAAGGAAATAAATAAAGTGCCCTAATTTCGCGTTCTAAACTTCTAGCTACATTGGCTGATTGGCATATTGGATAACGGCAGCCTGAAAACCCTTGATTTAGACTCTTTACTCATGCTTAGGATAAAGAGCACCTTCAAAGTTCAGCAGATGAGAAAAAAGCTATAATGGAATTTAATTCAAGAACATTTTTACCACAATATGAAATACACCAGCGTGTTACTGACTTAAGGTGGGGACAATCAACAGATAACCCTGAAACATAAGTCATTTACTCTATTTTTGTCACGGAAGCCTGCCTTACTATCATTGTTGAGAGAAATGTTGAATTTGAAAGAGTCGGGTAAGGTACTAATAAAGTGGGGACAGGAGACTAACATTGTAGACAACATTAAAAGGTTGTTTCAGCATGATCCATACTAAAAATTACGTCAAGAAAAAAATTGCATCAGAAGTCTACTGCTACACAGTATATAAAGTACTTGCAATCCAGTGAGACATTTTGCGGTTATCCATCATGATTACAGAACACATAGAATTATAGATCTTTGGCTTCACTGGAAAAGGATAACAAAGGAGCTGAAGTCTATATGAAGGATTTATATGAAAAAGATTATGTGCTTAGTATTTTAGAGTGTATTTTCCATTACCACAGTTGTCTCCCGATATAAATTGTTTGGTTGCTTCTTCATGTCATTACTGAGGAAACTCTTGAAACATCATAAACATGAATCGAGCAATAAACTAAATAAGAGATGACCCAGTTTTTATGTTCCAACGATTCAACTGGTACATTAAATACATAATACTTCCTTCATTAAATTTGATTCTATACGTTTTTCAAGATACGTGAGCTGGATTTTGAAAAACGTATACAATCAAAAGAACAGAGGAAGTAATCTGAATTGATAATAGTTAAACCATGTCACCACCCCGTCATCTTGAAAGTAGGATATAGAACAACTTGAAAAACACAAGGAGGTTAAAGAACATTCAAGATCATTCATATAAGAAAAAAAGTACAATGAATAATCACACATTATATACTTAAATCAAGGAAAATCGGAAGAATACCGTTCGACAGCTCTTTCATAAGGCGCTTCATTTTCCCAGTCAAAAGTAATAAAAGTGGTTGCATTGTCCTCAGGAGCTGGATAATGCATAGAATCCTGTGTGACATCATAATCAGCAGTGTTAGAAACTATACTGTCTGAAACAGCTGCTACAGTTCCAACATTATCATCGATGTCGGACTCCGTATCACTGTCATGCTCACGAGAACGCTTAATGGAGCCTTTTGTGTCATTTCTGTCCTCAGCAACGTCATTTGTGTCCTTTGATGGAACGACAAACTCAGAAACGCGATGAAGATTAGTCTGCATCTGTATCCACCGATTTAAAGTTGGAAATCTGTAAAGAAAAAAATCCAGTAAGAGACAAAGCAAGAAGAGTTGGTTTTGGTTCCAGTGGCAAGCTATGTTACTTCGACAATTCACTTTGGTTGTATCACTGTATGTCGTGTCCGACACTCCATAATTCCGACAAAATTTAAAAAAAATTCCCCAAAAATACTTGTGTCCGACACTCGACAGTATATCACGTCAGACAATTGCAGGAGAGTCAGAGTAACATAGGTGGCAAGTGTATCATAATTAATCACACCTTTCTGATTGATCAAGCGCAAATTCATAGAACATCTTGTCAGTGTCTGGTGAATGCAGCAAATCTTTGTTTAAGAAGCCGAATATGGATGACTCACTACCAGTATACAATATACTACTTCCAAAAACACATGCTAGTACAGCCCTCACTGGTGAAAGTTTGACCAAATGTCTTATTATATCCAGCTGGAGAGGGTACTGAGCAAATCCAGGAGAAGCTGAAGCATAGCTGTCACTACCAGGCCAAGCCTCTTTAGCAGAAGACGACATCACAGTCATTCCTTGGTTAGTCTTCACATTCGAATCAACTAAAGGAATGCAAGCCCAACCATGACCAAAGCGTGATGGATAGACAGGAGGTACGCATGCTGAGATCACTTCATGAACAAAATCAGCAGACATGATATCTGCCACCTTTTCAGCTGCTTCAGTGCTCCCTTGATCAAATACTAAGCGAGTCACAAGCTGTAAAAAAAAAAAAGTAAAGTGATGCTTTTTTTTTTTAAGAAAGCGATGGTCCAGACACACATGTTTCATTGCTTTAACTATACTCCCTCCATCTGTACCAAAAAAAAAATACACCCTCCATTACATTGATAACAAAGAAAAGGTACCAAAGAGGAAAACTGGAAGATATCAAAGAAATTGAGGAAGTATTCACTTTCCATACAAAAAAATGTTTGCTGACACACAAAGAGACTGCCATATACCAAGATATTCTCAAACTCGGCAAGGGGTGAGGTAGAGAGTTCAATTTTAGTTCACACCCCAGACCTCTACTTTTTGCAGTGCATTAGCATTTGAAGTCCTTCAGAGCTCTACAGAAAGTAACAATGCAATGCAGCTATTTGATAATGATAATGGTTCCACTTCCAAAGCAATATGAATGATACTAAGAAGCAGCATCGCAGAAGCAACGGTCGTTTGGGAAACCAACAGGAAGCATTTAATCTATCAGACTGATGCAAGAATTAACAAATTATAACTCTGCTTCCCTAATCAAGAGTTTTTGAATTACTTCATTGTTCATTTATTAAAATTTTAGCATGCTATAGAGCAGGCAAGAAGTCCTGAAAGAAAAAAAATAGAAAAGTAGAGCTGTCTAAACGAGAGGATTGAGTTATCAAGCCAAATACTAAGTTATGGCAAAACCAATACAAAAGAAGCAGCACGGTTCATATTACTCCTACTAATCCAGCAACTCCAGATCACCAGATTCAAGCAGCCTTATGTAACGTTGGGAGCTTACAAGACTCCTAAACTTTTTGTAAAGATTCCAGCCTCTTTATGTACAATTTTATACGATCCCTAAATTTGTTATGAAACATCACCATCAATGAACAAGCAGACGGCAATCACTTCTCTGACAACGTTAAAATGCTAAGCCAAATAAGCTGAGAAGAGGAATATTGTAGGATCTCAGTGATTTCCCATAGTTAAAGCATAATATGACAGAAGTATAGTCATAGAGACATCTGTAAACCATTACAGATGCAAACTCTACAATAATAAAATGAAGGCAAGAAATGATATGGAACAATAATTTCATTTTACTCCCGAAGATTATGGGATCAACTTCCGTGACCCTCTTGATTCCATCTCGATATAGGATTTGGATCGTACCTACAGGTTACAAGGGTCTTGTCGACAAAACCCGTAGGAGATGATGGGGCCCAGTTTATGGGTTTATTTCATCCAATCTTCAGTTTAACAGTTCGACATATTTAAAGACATTCTTCCTTATTTAAACAAAATAATATTTGATAAATGGCGTCTGCAACATCATTTATTGCAGAAAGCATCCAGCACAAAATTTAAACTAACTGAAGTACAAAAGAATACTTTATCGTAGAACAGGACTTCCCATTTGTAAATGGAAGTACAAAGGAAGAAATGATGACAACTGCAAGATAGTTATATCAATTGAACAAGATTATGAAGTGTGATGGCTGAACAAAATGAGCAGCCTTTCAGAAACAGTATGCATTTTTACGAACACTGAAATGGCATTAAATCTTATCCCTTTCCACCTAACATACTCCAAAGATCATAACAAGATCACCCCGAAATAAAGCAGTATCGCGCTTTTGGTCTACACAACTCCAACTGCGTGTCATTTGAACCCTTATAGCAGATTCAACCGAACTTGACCAATCTCGATCAACAAACAACATAATCCGAAGGTAAGCCTGTTAGGGCAGGGTCTGTGAGTCACTTGAACCCTTATCCATAGCTAAACGTAGAAGACCTAATATAACAATGCCTTATTATATGTATAACTAATTCACATTGGCCTCTTGAGTCGAAAATGTGTTCTTCCCTCAAGAAGGAAATGAGCATCAAAATTACCATCCAAGTACTAATAACTGGGTCACATAAAAATATAAGAAAATTCTCAACAAAAAATTCATTCACTTACGTCTTTAGGCCATTCATATATAAGTGAGAAGTAGTTGAAGTCATGTGTTGTATCAGTGCCATCAACGATGTCGCCAATTGCAGCAATATGGAGAATAAATTGAGAGAGATATGTAAACGGTTTTGCAGCTAAGGGACTGAACAAACGTTTTTCAGGATCTTTCATGTCATACGTTAACTGTTGTGCATTGGTTTCACCAGTAGCTAGACTAACGGAAGCCCGTCTTGCAGTTCTCAGTCCAAGTCCAATGAAGCAAATTGTGTCATTGTCCAAATTAATTTTCTGTTCTTTGCTCTCAATTTTGCCGAAGTCAGCCATTGTTTCTTCATCGGCAACGGCTCTTGCTAGATTATGAAGCTTGCCTGAGGTCAAATTAAGGAAACAAAGAGATGAGAGCCCATGAAAGATGAGACCAGTGAATTAATCTGCTGAAGCAACATCAGTTGTATTCCATGTTGCACTTGAAAAACAAGCACATCACATGAGTGATGGGACCACTTAGTTAATCTGCTCAGTGAAGCAACATCATTTGTATTTATGTTGCACTATGAACAACCACCACAGCACACAAACTCCTGCATGATCAATCACAACCACAGCACACAAACTCCTCATGATCAATCACACATTGAGCGCAATTCTTGATCAGAAATCAATGTAGTTTTTGAAATTATAAAGAGGAAACAATAAGCATGCCACAACAATTAACAATCCAGAAGAACTTCCTGCTTATATCGCAGGCTATCTATCCTGTGCTTGAATTGTTTATGTATAAGCACTATTAAAAGAAATGGGATGAGGGATGACACTTCACGTCTGATTCATTAATTCAACCTACTTCGAAACTGAATTCCATACAAACCTTTCCACCAACAAATCCAACAGTAGCCAGAAAAGAGATGAGAGACGCAAATCTCTTCCAGTTATTCGCATGCGCAAGCGGCAAACAAAGACCTCAAGAATCTGCCACCCAGGAAGGAAAAAAACACACACACCCCAAAAAAAATGCCACCGAAGGATCATACTTCCGCCACAAGCCATTGTGAAGCGCTATCCAACTGACTAAGGGCGCCTTACGCATTGTACACACCGCTAGCAAGGCTTAGTATTATGTATTTTACACATTTTTCGTTCTTAATTTTTTATCATGACCCTTGCCTTTTCCCCATTATCCCTTGGCTCATGTTAAAATCCAGAAAAGACTCTTGTTGAAAAAAAAGGAAAAAAAAAAAAAGAAAAGTAATCCTGAAATCACATGCTAAGTTAAAGAAATTAAGATCACTTAAGATTATGAGAAGCATACATTCCCTTTCCCCTCCCTCCCAGCATCTCACACTCTCTCCATTGACCTCCTAGTAAGACACCAATAAATCAACAGAGCATTTCATTTCGCATGCTTCCTACTTCACTTTGTTAACATGTGTGTGACAGTGAGTCTAGGAGATTTTATGATACGTAACACCGTAATATTCGTATCGTTGAAAACTATTGTCTAATTATCATGTGCTTACCACTCAGAAACTGCCGCTTGCCCAGATGAGCATCTTCCATCATCTGATGTAACATTGAAAGAGCACGATCTCTTCGCCCTTGATGCTCATAAGTCGTCATGCTCTCCCCTGAAAGAATAGCCTGGATGGTAGCTCTATTTTCCTGGAGGTAATGAAGCATTATGTTCATAAAATAAGCAAAAACCACCATGCAGAAATGACAAATTTTATGTGGAGGTAAGCCAGACACTACC
>JAYMSF010002491.1:0-10216 GCA_036897335.1 Silene vulgaris
CATGTGCTCCCCCATTCACATCTCATGGGTATTTTGTGAGAGGAAATGGTATCCGTCTTCATTTGTGACGGATATGGTGTGTCTTCAATGGGATTTTGTGATATTATTATCATGTTACATAGTTGGAGTTGCCGCGTTTGCTAGCTAATTGTGAGCTATCAAATCCTTGTTTTTTTTCTATATACTCCGTATTTGTTTTTGTTGGTCACAATTATTGATTTATGGTAATACGTCTAATATTAATGATTTTGTGGGCCATACCATGATGTACATATACGCAGTATTCCCTATGTCTCAGTTAGCAAATGTAAATTATTGACTGGATAGACGGAGTGCTATAGAATCTCAAATAAAATCGGTTTATGATATTACGAGTAAATGTAAACTATTGACTTAAGGTTATTCAACTATAAGTCATTTAATATTTTTGGGAAAAAGATATATGAAGTCCTCAAGGCTGTATTTAAGGTTCTAAAGAAGGAAATGAAAGCTTTGAAGGGCTTAATGATTTTGGCAAAGCTATTAAAGTAAGATGTTTAGATTTTGAAAGTGTGTTGTCTACCTTATAAAAGGATTTGTCAAAGTTGCAAGAGTGGAATACAGAGAATGTAGTTCTTGTTCTTTCAGGTTAAATATATCCCTCTCTTACACGTACGTTAAATAAAAGGTGGCTGGTGATAGTAAATTAGTAATGAGCTAAGACGAAAATTCTTACCCCTTCATATATTTCATGTAATGTAGAAGTAAAGTAGTATAGTGGCCGCTTTAGGGGCGCTCGCCAATAAAAAATTCGGAAGTTTTGAGCTTTGGATGTGTTCATAATGTGACCGCTTTATTTAAGATATACGCGAAATTTAGTGTAGGCATGGGTAAAAGTAGGGTTGAAGAAAACCGATGATTTACTCTTATTTTTTTGGATAGTGAGTGTTTAACTACTAGCAAATTAATTAAGTAATTAGCATTCGTTTGAAACTATTTTGGTTTATAGTGTGCATGTCATCATTTATATTTTCTTTTAATGTTTTTATATGAAACCGCTAAGATAATTAGCGGTTTTACTATTTTCATAACATTCCATAAGGTTAGTAAATTAAAAATAAAATAAAAAAAATCCACCATGGAAACCGCTCTATAGTGGCTTCCCCATAATCACAATTTTCCTAGCACTTACATAATGTTCAAGAAAATATGAAGGGTTAAAACCGCTAAGGACATTAGCGGCTTATCCTTTTACGTTTTCAAAAAAATACAAGTAATGACTTGGATACTGTAAACCAAAACACAAATTCTCATTGAGACTAATTGCAACCAAAATAGTTTCAAGCCAACGCTATTTTTTTTCTTTTTTATACCCATTATCTAACTCCGATTCATGTCCATAAAATGCGACGGAGTTTTTACCCTGGCAAAAAATTCGGAATATTTCGAGAAGTGGAAGTGTACATAGAAATCACAAAAACGCATAATATAAGTTCTTAAAAAGTCAAACTTGTCGAAGTATATGTAAACAACTGAACAATTCACTCAAGACTACCTGAAGCTGCTGTTGCAACAATGGCGTCCACAAATTCCAATATTATAACAGTTGATTCACCTTCAAATGATCATCATCTTTTGACTCCCTTTCTTACGGCAGAAGATACAGTTCCCGGAGCTGTCAATTTTAACCAAACCCCAGCCCTTCGATCAAGTACTGGTCGCTGGAGATCTGCTGCTTTTATCATCGGTAACTAACTTTCCTGCCTAAAATCTCAATTATCATTTCAACTTTAAACAATTCTGTGTTTTACCGCCGTAATTGACTGATTGCATTGTTCCTTGGTAATATTTAGCTTTTGTAGGACTAGGTTCCGTTTCATATACTCAAGTCAGTTGTAATCAGTGGCGGAATTAGGATTGTTTTGAAGAGCTCCTATTAGGTAGTTTATCTACATTTGATTAATGAGGACGGAGTTTACTACTTTATAAATCGATGAATTATTACTTATATCACGAATTGGTTTTAGGATGGACCTTCCTTAGACTTGTGAAGTAGGTTTCCATTTCTCGGTTTCGTCTGGGGTTTGATTGACAATGACGGAGTTCACTACAGTTTTCTCTCCTTATGCTGTAGACCAGGCCCTTTTTCATAAATTTAAGAGGGGCCAAATTTAGATTGAAATTTTAAGGGGCAAACTTAGCAATGCCTACCGTTGGAAGGCTGAGATCACAAGCTTTCACCTCCAATTGGCCTTGCGTCAATAGGAGGTCTAGAACTCGAGATATATCCATTTGAAGTTGACCCTTGTGAAATCGAGTTTTCAATTCTTCATTTTGGCTCTTGTTTGTGCATGCCAAGGCTTCAAATCTTCCTTTATCTTACTTTTCTTGACTTTTCACTTGTTCCCTCGGTTGACTAAGGCTCGGGATTGACCCTTAACGTTTGTTGACTTGACGGTTTGACTCTTGACTTTGTCTTCGGCTTTCATTGAACTAGCACATGGCTTATTCTCTTCAAATCTCCTACCCATTACAATGCACCAAACCATACAATACAACCATTCTCAACATGTTACATTACAGTTTCTAATGGTCTAACAAAATGAGTCTTAATTAGCCAAATGACAAGTAAGGATGAGAAAAGCAATTATTACAAAACGTAAACTAATGACCCATAATCCTAATTAACATGACTCTTTATTGTGCTATCACGAGCATTAATAAGAAAATCAAATTTTTACTAACCAGCACGGGGTGGTAGGTAGCCCTACTATGCTGTTAGTCCATTTGCACCAACATTGATTGTAGGTGGTGATGCGCCGGATAATTTTTCGTAGTTGTCATGATGTAGGAGTGGAGATGTCGGAGAGGATAGCATATTATGGTGTATCGGGCAACCTGATAAATTACATGACTGAGAAACTAGGGCAGTCCACAGCAATGGCAGCGGCGAATGTCAATGCTTGGAATGGAGTGGCCTTAATATTTCCTGTTTTGGGGGCTATTATTGCTGATTCTTTTCTGGGCAAGTACTATACCATTATTGCTTCATCTTTACTTTACATCTTGGTCAGTAAACTATACTCCATACTAACTCATCTCTTGCATCCGTATTTTGAATCTGACTGTGTCTTATATGAGAAATTGTATTATTTCTGTCTTGATGATTACATAGATGCTTGCTTATTGCGTTGCATCTTTTTGAAAGGCTTAGGAGTGTCTAGACTCTCGTGTATTGGCGGTAATTGTTACAATGTCATGGAGCTGAAATCAAAGGGGAAATAAGTAAAATGTGGGAGAACTATTTCACCCATGCAAGGGTAATGCATTACCTTAAGTGGGAGGTGGCCGGTGGGTGACTTTGATCCCTTTGGGAGTAGTTATCTTTTTCGTAAATATATTCATTGTAAAATCCTAAAAATTAGCCTTAAAAATCATATTTCGTTCCGATAGATCCTAACCTAAATTTTCCAGTCTTTGATTGGACTGGATTGAATCGAAGACCAAAACTTTTGAAAAAGGAGGACTGAGGAACGGTCCTAAATTCATTCTCTTTGTTTTTGGTCCAGGGTCAGACCAAATTGTGGTTATCCTTTCTAAGATCCTTGTGTATATGACCGTTTTATTTTTACAATGATGTGTATATGACTTGATCAGTGAGAATAGATGGTTTATGATGAGATTTTGATATTCCATGTTAAAACTCAAATTAAACCTTATAAATATGACAAATATTCCATAGGATCATCATGTTGATTGTGATGCTTTCTTAGGGAGTAAGTAGTATATTTATTGAAGGATTTTCTAGAAGCGAAATCGATAAAATGCTCTCAATAGAAATGGGAAATAATCTTCATAGTATTCAATGTACCTACAATATCACAAGGTAACCAAGTTTTATGTGTAGGTTGGTTTTCTCATGCGGAGTACTATTGAAACTGTGAATTTTGTATGCTAATAAAATTTATGATCACATTCAATACTGATAGGGGCTGGGCTTGCTAACTATGTCTGCAATACTGCCTTCCCGTAGCTGTGAAAGGGGCATGAAGGACATTCTTGGATGTTCGAATAGTATTCAAAATATTACATTCTTTTTTGCCCTTTATTTGGTGGCTATTGGGCAAAGTGGGCACAAGCCGTGTGTTCAAGCTTTTGGTGCTGATCAGTTTGATGGAGAAGATCCTGTGGAAAGCAAGGCCCAAAGCTCTTTCTTTAATTGGTGGTATGTTGGATTGTGGACTGGTTCTTTGCTAGGCATCGGAGTCTTAAGCTATGTTCAGGATAACCTTAGTTGGGGACTTGGATTTGGAATTCCAAGCATTATCATGGTGATTGCGCTCCTGATATTTGTGCTTGGAACTTTGACATACCGGTTCCCTGAGAAAAGCGTAGGACGAAGTGCATTCTTTAAAATCGGAAGAGTATTTGTTGTAGCAGCACGGAACTGGAACTCCATACATTTTGTGCTTGATGACAAAAATAAAAATCAAAGTGTCTTGCCTAAGGATGAATCCGAAGAGTTCAGGTAAAGAAAATTACTTTCTTACTCTACTTCGTATTGAGTTAAGTAGACAGCTTGTCTGGGATGATTAGCCAAGTTGAAGGGAACACGGAAATGTGCTATTTTGGTGGAAGGTGGTTTAGGAAACTAGTGCTAAATCCCGTGAAAATGTCTTAAATGAGAAGGTGCCCTAATTTTAAATGGTGTCTTTTCACATGTCTTGACATCATGAAAAATTGATAGAAAAATCTTCTATTCTCATTTTTTTCTTTACACCAAGACCATGCATAAAAGCCTTGTGAGTATCAAATATCGCAGAGCTTGCTGGTTTCTTGTCTCGAAGTACCGTTAATGCAGATAGACCATCTCCAAATGACCCATAGGGAAAATCGTGTCAAGAATTTATCGAATGACTATTACTTCGAGATAAAAACTACAGCAGCCAGTTAATGAACCATTTTACTTAGCCATAAATAATAGCGAATCTTCGTCAGAAAATTATTTTAAAATAACCTTTGATACAGTAGGTAATGCTATGAAAGTTTTGTGATTGTAATTTGTATTAATATATGTATTCTGTATTTTTGATTTGTGTATTATACGAAGAGTTCTGAAGGTTGCTTAACTTTAAGCTTGCCACGCTGTTGCTTTATAAATGGTTTAGTCCTACACTCGCACTACACATACCTTTGATTTATTATGTGAGGATTAAGATTATGAATTGATCTAACAGTTGAACTGTTGAACAAACAATTGTTAGTGCTTCAATAGTGGGATTTATAAGAACTGTGGTTTCATTTCTAATTTGCTAGGTTCCTTAATAAAGCTTTGCTTGGGTCCGACATTTCGGAGGTAGCAGAAGCTTCTTGCACCACAAGAGATGTTGAAGAGGCAAAGGTCATACTTAGGTTGTTTCCTATTTGGGCTACAAGCTTGACATTTGCAATTGCCTTCGCCCAAACGTCAACTTTCTTCACCAAGCAAGGTGTTACACTGGATCGACAAATTGGCTCAAGCTTTGTTATACCACCTGCATCATTACAATCTTTTTTGGGTATATGTGTTGTTATCTTCATGCCATTTTATGACCGTATTCTTGTGCCGATTATCCGAAAGTTCACCAGGACACCAACTGGGATATCCATGCTTCAGAGGATCGGAACTGGATTTTTCTTTTCCATCATTTGTATGATTGTTTCAGCTATCATAGAGAAAAGAAGGATTGAGACTGCGTTGCAACATGGGCTGGTAGATCTGCCTAATGCAACTGTCCCTATGAGTATTTGTTGGTTGCTTCCTCAATATGCCTTATTTGGGATTGCAGAGGCATTTACCATGGTTGGTCTGCAAGAGTTTTTCTATGGCCAGGTCCCCAATGGATTACGTAGCATAGGACTATCTCTGTATTTGACTATATTTGGCATTGGAAGCCTTTTAAGTAGCCTCCTTGTCACTCTTATAAGCAAAGTAACTAGTGGAGGTGGGTCTGAAACTAGTTGGTTTTCAGATAATTTGAACCGCGGGCATCTTGATTATTTCTATTGGTTGCTCGCTGTCCTTAATGTGGTAGGATTGATTCTCTTCATGTATTTTACAAGATCATACATCTACATCAAAAGCAAGGTTTCTGTGTAAGGTGTGGGTTCGAGATGTGAAGCTTTGCTATAAATTATACAGTATACATGATGTAAATGACACTTTTGATGTGAAAATGGAACTTTAGAATCTTGCATCTGTGATTAGTGCAGAAGGCTGTTCTTGTTTTGAATCTGAAAGATTCTATGATTTCATCAACTTTTCTGCTACTGTATAAAGTGTAGCTCTTCTGATGTTGGCGGATTAATTGCAAGATAAAGTTCATGCGATGTTTCAGTTGCTTCTGATAATTCTTGCAACACGTGTATCCAGGTATAATGAGTAGTCGCTGGTAGACATGGAAAATGGATCATTTAGGTAAGGTCATTATGGGTTCTACGTCATTTTGGGTGTACTCTTATTGGTTAATTTCAGGTGCGGGTTAGTTGAAATACATGTCATACCTATTAGTTTTTACTTCAAGTCAGATCCTGTTATTTTTGGATCATTTTGGGTCGGGTTGTTTCTTATATGGTCAATTCATGTTCTCGTCTACTTCGGTTGTCATTTTGGGTTGTGCAGGATCATTTCGAGTGGGGTGCAAGGTTTTAAAAACAGTACTGGTGTACATTGGCGTGCTTTTGTGACATGTACCAGTGCAGTTGCTGTTATCAAGGTAAGCAGATCTACGCAAACACCAACTTTCTAAACAAAACAAGTCATCGTTTTGTACTTTTGTTGATACTATAAGCTAGTTGGCGATCAGAAATTCGAAGTAGCGCAAATCCTGATTACTCATTTTGCTTGCTTGCTGTGATTGTGCACTTGTGGTGGTGCTTCAGGATTCCAATGTACTGCATCGAAGATCAGAACGAGCTTTGCCGGTTACCTCCGCTGGAATGTCCGCTCCCTGGTTGGGCAATTTGCAGTATAGCCGTATAGGTGGGTTCACTTCCTGTATTTTTCCAAGCTTATTCATACACTACCAAACTCGGGCGCCTCGTCATCATGGGAAGTGATTGCGGAAATTGATTATTTGCATTCGGAAACTGCTCTTCAGAAGTCTACTATGGATTAGAACATGTTTTTCTTAGCTTAGAGGACACTAGAGAATTCTGCAACTGTCTTAATAGTAATTTAGTCTTTTGTTGACCCTTTTAGGTAATAAATACTCCGTAAGTTTTTTTGATTACCACTTTCGCTCTTATAATTGCGAATGATTTCATAATTGGGTTTTTCTACGTGATATCTCTCATTTTCTAAAATTGTTAATTGTACTCCTAAATTTAACAAACAGTTTTAAGATAGCCAAAGTACTCAATTCAAGTTTGTAAACAGTTAAATTAACATATGAGAATAACAAACTCGAAAATGACGGGAACTATTTTTTCTAACCCAAATTCTTGATAACTCTAAACAATTTGACTTACCCCAAATCCGATATGATTTGATCCATTTACGGAGTCTACTGGTGATCCTCGACATAATTACCTTTGTCTCTATACTCGCTAGATAGAAGTGCATCACTATTCACCAATCACTAATTTCATTAACACAAATTCTCATTTGCAACGGGGTTGGTACTAGTCATGTGAGTAGATAAGACAGCAGAGTACTTAGGAAGTAGCAAATCTGTTTTGTCTTATCTACCCGCATCGATAGTATTTGATCGGTCGCAAGCTTGTGTCGCATATTTCATTATTGAGCAACTACTTGCCATTTTGCCAGTTGTTGTTTGGACATGTTATCGAACGATAATACAACGGTACAATGTTCATTATTGAGATTTCAACGAAGAAAATAAAATTAAAATTAAAATAATAAAGAGAAAAAAACAAAAAAAATGGCGGGCGCCATTGCAGGAGCTCCGATTGAAACTCCGCTACTACTGACAGGAACTTACGACACTGTTGACGCCGCCGTTGACTTCAAAGGTCGCCCTGCTCTTCGATCTAAGCACGGTCTCTGGAGATCCGCTTGTTTCATTATCGGTAATTCATTATTTATCTCCTTATCTTTAATCTTTATTTAATTTCTTAATTAAGGTAATCATTATTAATCAGTGATTCAATGTTGTATTATTATTTGTTTATTAGTAGCATACTGATTTAGTAGATAGTTCTGTAGTAGAGATTTGATTAGTTGATGTTAATCAGAGAGAAGGTGCTGTAGTATTATGCATTTATACTGGTGGAATTTAACAGTGGCGGAACTAGGGAGACTAGCAGGGGCGCTCAACAGTCGCTGACCGCTGTACAGCGAAAATCTTGAAACTTTTAGTTAAATTCTTGAGATTTTCCGCTCCCCTAACTGCAAATTCTGGTTCTGCCACTTGCTGGAATCGTTGTTACTTAGTTCATACCTGTTTGAATTTCTTTAGATTGGCAACTTTTCAAGGTTTTGCAAATTCATTGGATTTGTAGCATTTGTTATAGTGGCAAGAATGGCAAAGTGAAATTATTTATACCTTATCCGTAAATTAGACTAGTTATGTGACTATTTGCACCTTAAAATTTGCATCAGTTTTACTTGATCAACGATGCCAATCTTCGCTTTTCTTCGACAATTTGTCAACTTGGATACAGGATACTAAATTACTAATTGAAAGAGGCAAAATATAGTCTCTTCGAAATACCTTCCAAAATACAATAATTGCACTATTTAAGGAGTAGAAATACTTAACTATACATCCAAAGTATTGTAACACTGAAATCGTAAAAAATACTGCAAAATGGAAGGTGTTTATGAAACAAAGTAATAGTGAAAAAATGAAAGATATTTTTGAAACGGAGGGAGTTGTATATTATTGATTTGTGAGAGGAGAAAGTACAATACGACTATACAAGGTAGAAAGAAATGGTTGGTAGCAATCGTAGTATTACTTACTTTCCTTGTCCAATTGTGCTCCTAAATGTTTATGCCATTTTCAAATGTTGATATAAAGAAATAGGAGGACTATTAAAAATTGAACTCCCATAAACCAATGTATTTGTTTATTTATTTGTTATTCGTTATTATGTTGAAGGTGTGGAAGTGGCGGAGAGGATAGCATATTATGGAGTGACGTCAAATTTGATCAGCTACTTGACTGGACCTTTGGGCCAGTCTACTGCAGCAGCAGCGGCAAATGTTAATGCTTGGAGTGGGGTTACTTCCCTGCTGCCTGTTTTGGGTGCTGTCATAGCTGATTCCTTTCTCGGTCGTTATCGTACTATTGTTATCTCATCCTTAATTTACATTTTGGTTAGTCTTGTTCTCTTCTGTTTCTCTTTTGGAATTTTTTTTTCTATTGTGGATGACTGGATTCTCACGTAGTTTCTATAGAAGCCGGAATTTTTGTAGGGTAATTGAGAAAGGTATATTTGTGGGATTGTCATATCCTGAATTTTCTTTCGTGTGCTTGTTAATTCATAATTGTACTGGGCTAATCTTTAATGAAGATACTCTAACTTGGTCGAATGTTGATATATTGAGCTGATTTTTCGGGCAGTGTGTCTGGTAATTGATATAATCATTCTTTGTGTTATGTTCGAACGCTGTTCCCTATTGTCCAAGGCTGTTAAGGTGCAATGCTGAGCTGGTTGTTAGCCAAACTATGTAAACCCTTAGCTTTGCACCTCATTTTTCAGATTGATAACACTAAGCTTTCTGGGCCATACTACCTCTACCTGTGACGGATGTGAGCTGTGAGAATAGAATCTCAACAGGTTTTTGTGCCTTACCTAATCATTCATTTCAATCTTTAGGGATTTTATGGACAAACAGTTCATGAATACGCTTTAGATTGATTCGAGTATTTTCATGACCAAGGGTCATACATTGCCATATTATTTTGGAATTTGATAGTGTGAAGTTTATCTTTGTTTTACATAGGATAGGGCTTTAAGTTTATCGTTGTTTTACATAGGTTGGTGCTTTGGTTAGAGTGATGCCGGCAGTATAATTTATGTAAGCACCAAGTACCGAATGCTATTTCTGTAGAAGAGTAACAGCTATGGCCTTATGCTCGTACCCTGATGATTTCATGGATTATTTGCATCATCACAACTGATTGGTATGGAGTATCTTGTTATTACACTCTAGTGGCATAAGCCAAATAATGCACTAAACTAGTCTGTCCTTCCTATTTGTTTGCAGTCGAGCAAATTACGTGCTTCC
>JAYMSF010002492.1:0-10216 GCA_036897335.1 Silene vulgaris
TAATTTTTGTTGCAGTTCTTGTATGACATATTATTATTATTAATGAAATTGATCTTTTACTTCAAAAAAAAAAAGATCCAAAAGATTATGTGTATTATAGACCACCATACTTATAGAGTATGCTAAAAAGATTCTAAACCTTATTTTAGGAAATATGTTTAGGCGGGAAAATTGATAGTTTCACCTATTTATTTAGTAAATAGAGGATATTTACATTTCTCATAAAATTCTCACTTTTTTATCCTTCTTATTTCCGACGGAAAAGGTCCGAATCGAAAGCTTTGAATCCCACACATTCTCTCTACCATTTACTCTACTAGTCTACTATATTAAGGCCTCGTTTGGTTACCCTCATAAAACTTGGGGAATTAGAAAATCTTGTGATTTAGAAAGATGGGAGATGTTTGGTTGCCAAATCATGGGATTTTCTTTCCCGGGAATTTCAACTCCTCCATTTAATTACCTAGCCCCGCCCCTCTAAGTAATTGGAAACTCCTATGTCAATTCAACTCCTGCATGTCAACCAAACAAATTTTCAGCAATTCACATGAATTGACAATCCATGTGTTTTGTAACTTGTTTTTTTGGTTGAGGCGGAAGTATTCCGTGGTGACTTACATAGTTACATTGACAGTACAAAAAGTTGAAAAACAGATAGAGCATAATGCACACTCCAAGTCTCATTGTCTCCATTATAACAAATCCATTATCCATCAAGTTAATAATGGAAGTAGAATTGGCATCCAGAAACCGAATGCATATAATTCATACCAAATCAACAAATGAAAAAATTATTGCATAGCATTGTCGCACACTCGCACCTATAATTATTGTCAGCAATTAAGCATTATGAAAATCCTGTTCATCTCTCTTAAATCAATTAAACTTGCTTCATATTTCGTAATTACACTATTTGCAAGGATTAAAGAAAAAATTACGCAACAAAAAGAAAAAAATCCACAGTTTTTGAATGATTCCCGGCAAATATGTTCTCGTCCATCTGACAAAACAAAACAAAAAAATTGTGTAAAACGGATCCAGCTCACAAGAAAATCATATCTATGCGAGTATGCGACTAATTATATTGATCATGTTACAATGTCAGACTGACAAGAGCATACTATAGGAGTATAGGCTAACCCGCAACGAAGTTAATTGGTGTACGCCTATAATGTTCATCCCTAAAAAGTGGTTAAAAGTTCGATTTCTAAACTGTACCCCATATACAACTGTACAAGCTGTTGGTATGGGGAATGGAATATTCTGATGAACTCCAAAGAACATGGAAAAAAAACGCATCTACCGATAGGTAAACGGTCATAATCAAACTTCCAACAATGTCACAATACAAGACAACAAAAACAATGACATTACATGAAGCCATGAACAACCAAAACTGGACCCAAGACAATGATGTCTGCAAACACACACAAAAAAATAGGCACGAACCATTCTCGGCCACAAGAGTAAATGAGTAGAGCGTAAAATGCCCACGTTGCTTAGTACTTGAGCAGGTCAATAAACCTCTAGATCATACTTAATCTAGTGGGTACAATTACAAATGACGGAACTCAGCAACATTACCCCAATACCGCCATCAATCTAGCTCCCAACTGATAATTTCCAAGGGAATGGCTC
Source organism: Silene vulgaris (assembly GCA_036897335.1). Classification (NCBI taxonomy): domain Eukaryota; kingdom Viridiplantae; phylum Streptophyta; class Magnoliopsida; order Caryophyllales; family Caryophyllaceae; genus Silene; species Silene vulgaris. The sequence goes on from JAYMSF010002492.1 coordinate 1,639, forward strand.
CATTGATTGAGCCATGGAATAAAATTCACAAAGCTGGAGTCTAAATACTTGTAGGAGCAATTGGTCAGACAGTATATCCGAGTCTAAATTAATCACCCTACTAAAAACAGTGAACAACTTCATGAAATAAACCCACAGGTAGTGTTATCCCGGGAGGCGGGAATCACCCTTAAGGCCTTAACCCTTTTCCTATACAAAAAAAATGAGAGGGAGATGTTGGGGTCACGGTGGAGAAAGGTTGGAAATCCAATTTATAACCAAACAAGAGAAATTATCGGCCGCCCCAAAAAAAAGCATTGTATCATACTCCTCCTTGGCTAAACACAAATAGTTGCCTAAATAGATACTCTGTAATTGCCATCATGTAAGCTACGGATTCCAACCATTATCCCCCAAAAAAAACATCCTTCCGAGACATACGTCTTGATAATTGGTTCATCCTACGATTTCTCTTTTGCAGCCAAAACAGAACCAATGCCTTGACAAAACATTGGTTTAGATATATAATGGTGCATTATATCAAGTCAAACACACAATTGGGATTAAGATGTCCGTAGAGAGAACAGGGAAGAGTATAAAAATGGTCTAACACTAGATCTAATAGCAATCAAGAGAGCATAGGCCATCTCAGTTGCCATTAAGTATAAATTTGCAAATAATGATACAATCAAGAAGTCGCCAAAGCATTAAAACTTGGAAGCGTAAGTCAAACTGAGTAAACAAACTACAGTATTTCATGAGCAAGAGAAAACAAAACATATGCTCATTTAAGTTCTGAAGGTAAATCTGTAAGTATCATACCTTTTTGTTATTCATCAGCGAAAGTAATGTCGATGTCGCATCGAACCGCAAAACAGGTCAGCACCTCTCTCTAATGCCTGAACACCAAAAAAGAAGTCTTTAAATGTAATGATGATATAGTTTTTATCGAAAAATGAATAGTAAGATTTGATTCCTTTCAAGAACATGAATACAAAGGTCTAGCCCTGATTCAGTTTTTCAATATCACTCTTAGTCTCTTACCCTGATCTTATTTTTGGATGAAGGGGTCTAAAGTCTAGACTAAAGGAAAGAAAGGAGAATAAAAGGGTGGAGGACTAGGGGAATCCTCCCTTGTTCGATTAGCAAATTGGGGTTAGCGAGATTCGGAGGCACGGGAAAATGGAGGGATCAATTCCCTGTTCCAAGCCATATTAAAGTACTTCCAAACAAAGGACTAATTACAGTCATTTGTTAAGGATTTGGATGAAAAATGCCCCCACCCTACAACCTCTTCCTCCCTCCTCAATCTATATCCAGAGTACCAGACAAAGGACAAGTTCCAGTCGTTTGTCAAAGTTGGTTCGATTCGTCTTCCGTTTACACAGCGGAACATTTCAGCTATTAGGTGTCAGACCCACAGCGAGACGTTTTGGCTAGTGCTTCACTGAGTCTTACACTAAAGAGCGCCTGAAGCGCACTTTTTCAAACGACGGGTGCCACTTAGTCACCTAGGTAATGTTGTACTCAGTCACTCAATCCAAACACCTCAGTCCCACCATTTTTGTGACAGAAATTTTGAAAATATCGGGTTTTTTGAATTTGAAGGGATAGACTGGAAGCGTAATTGGGGTAAGCTAAACATGTTGACTTATTGAAAAAAGATGAACAAAATATTTCAAATCCCTACAAGGAATTATCATTTTTCATTGAACAACTAACTCTTTCATCAGCTTGAAGTGGCAAGGATGAAAACAGTTCTCATCACCCATCAACTTGAAACATGGATTGACAATTACATTTACTGCCATATTAGCCTTCATAATGTATGCAACCAGGTCCAAATAGTCATAAGCAACAAACAAGAAACATTGGCGGGGAAGCAATACAGCCTACTGTGGAGAGAAACAACTATAGAGTGACTAGTGTGACAGCCAATTGAAGCATAGCCTTTAAGAAAACGATTATGATTTATTTTATACTGTACATCTGGTAGGAGACAAGGAACCACCATCAATTAATAAGGTATGAATGCAGCTTAACAGACACAGTTTCTCTTTGCTGATTACAAAAACACCGCAACAAGTATTACAACTAAATCTCAATTTTCTTAATAGTTACCACGACAATAAAATTTGACTACCCTAAAACTATAAACGCCTAATCGGTGCTCTGATTCATAATTTTCCCTTGAAGCTGCCCAAGCACGAAAACACCAACAATTTGTGCAGGCAGTGACAAATTTCTCACATATGCCATTTTCCCCTCCTACCATTTCTAGTCATGGAATTCTTGTATACTTCCAGTTTTCACTCTTCTCGACTATACCCGGCCCTTTACCCTATTGCAGATGAATACAAGACACAACCACAATTCCACATGCACAGTAAAAATTATACAAGTAGAATGGAGGAGCAATGAATGTCTAGTCAGTAGACTCAGCACAGAAGTGCAGCAACAAAAACAAATCCCCTAGCACCCACATTTACTAATTAACCATTTACACTCCCAAATCATGTGCACGATCATAAACAACTAATTCAAGCAACGCTAAACTAGCTTGTTTTAATACTCCCCATTCCAATCAATTCTATACATTTGATTAAACTATACGTCACATATATTCAACATACATGAGCTTTCTCGTAAAGCACAAACCAATAAACAAATTCTTACACCTCAGGTATCCAATCATCCAATCCATTCGAATTGATAAACGAATTTTCATAAATTCAGCAACCTAAAAACGACATTCTCCATAAAGAAAAGAAATCAATCCAACTGAAATCAAATCTTCGTAATTCCTATCATTTTTTTTTTTGACAGTTGGATACATAATGAACCGTTCCTACAATGTTCGAGCTTTCCTAGCAACATTATGTGCCAGAAAATTCAAAGACCTAGGAACAGAACGGAGGTTGATACGATGAAATAGTTTCCTAATTCGATAATATACATACACTAATTCTCATCTGAGACGGTCTCACAATATCATTAAATTCAACAATCTCACACGAGACTTACTCGACAATCAAAATGCAATCCCTCAAATCAACAGTAAACAACTAAAACAAATATCTAGGGTTTAGAGTAACAAAATTAACAGAAATTACCTTTTATGCCTTTGTGCAAATGGCGAATTCTTCTCATCCTCCTCTATTAAACAAAATCATCACACACATTAACATCATTATCGTAATCGTAATCGTAATCGTAAAATTAGCATACATCAAACATTCGACAAAATATAAGGAAATGATGATTAATTAAGGATTAATCAGTAATTACCAGTAAAACCGAGGGATAATTTGGTGATGATGGTGCCAGTGATGGCGAAACCAACAAGGAAAGGCCAGTTGCGATTCCATTCTCTCTTGAAGAACACCGGCCATGGATCGAACTTTCTCCACCCCATTTTTGTTTTCCTCTCTCTGCTGTTTTTGTTTTACGAGTCTTTCTTTTGAGTTTTCGGTTGTGTGGAGGTGGAGGAGTAGTTGAGTTTGTTGAATAGTCGATCAAGTCGGGTGGTTAAAAGTTGGGTGAAAACAACGGTTTTAGATTCGAGTTTTAGCAAACATTTTGTAATGATGATGTTTATGATTTGAGGCTTTGAGAGTATGAGATTGTGTCCGGAGATTTGTGTATAATAATAATTGACCTGGTAATCAGTAGATTATAATGTATTTTTGGAAATTTAACTATTGTACATCAAGTAAAAGGTTTCGGTTGCAGGTTTACTTGTCATCCAAATAGTTGTATTTATATAGGCGGTATCGTTAATGGATGGTTTAAAAGAGGATTGATCGAATCCCTATGTAAGCAACTCATGTGATTCGCAACTTTAATGGGTGATTGTATCCTTCTTTAAATCGCATTTGTGACCTGACTAACTCATGGTAATGTTTGTTACTCTTGGTAACTAGGTAAGTGAAAGCATACCAAGACCGATAGCGTCGTTCCAGTGGGTGATTACGGATTACAACAAACATGCATGTAAAAGATATCTTATGAAAAATGTGTGCAAATAACTAATCCAAATTTCAATTCTCAATATTTTGAAAGAATCTAAGTATTGACGTCAACAATTAGTTAGTGTGAGATTGAGAGATACACGGTGCCTTGTTACAAATACAAGCACCATAAATCTCAATAGCTTTTCAGCGACTTATAGGATCTTCTGATCGAACACAAAACTATTATCGATATAGAGCATGTGAGAAATACGGGTGCCCCATTACATATGCACTATCGTAATCTCATTAGTTTCAGCGACTTCTCACATCATGGAAAAAACATTAACAAAAATTAAACAAAGCTTTAATGACTTGAAGTTAAACCCTCTAACATCGTGAAAAAGTTTTAATTGATTAATACATGAAAAATTTAAGGGAGAAAATTAAGACATAAAGAAATACACAATATCAATGAAATAGACACACTATAAGATTTGATTAACATCCCCAAACACAAGGCATTAGGAACGAGTTTCAAATGTATCACACGATCATAAAGTCGGATTTGATTAACATTTCAAATGTATCACACGATGACACTATAAGATTTGATTAACATCCCCAATCACTATAAGAATATTTCAAAAGGGGACGAAAAATCACTTGTATCACATGGTTTGGCAATCAAAATTTGGCAAACAAAATTTAAAGTCGGATCTGATCTTTTTTAAGTCTCGAAATGTTGTAGGATAGATGTTAAGCATGCACATTCTAACTAGCCAGAAAAGCAAGTCGAGACTCGAGAGTGCTGGTTATATAAACAAGAACAATCCAAAGGTCAAGGCCATAACCACTGACTTCAAGTGAGAAACATCCCTTTAAAACAATCCAAGGGTAAAAACACCATAAATACCGAGATTACTACTCGGCCATAAATACTGCTCCGTAACTGAGATTACATATAAACTGGTAAAAACATGAAACGCCCCTTTAATACAATCCAAGGGTAAACACCATAAATACTAACTGAGATTTACTACTCGGCCACATCTTTAGGCACCTTCGTCTTTCTTCTGCAAAACCTGAACGCTTGAAGTAGGACGCTCAAGATATTTGTTAATGATATTATAAATTGTGTCAATTCTCGCAGGGTATCTTGTTCGAAGTTTGAACACTACATATGTTGTAATTTGTAAACCTGAGTATCTGACGTCAACAATGAGTTAGTGAGAGACCGAGAGATACAAGATGCCTTGTTACAAATACAAGCACCATGAATCTCACTAGCTTTAGTGACATGTAGGACCTTCTGATCGAACACTACACTATCATCGATATAAAGCATATGAGAAATACGGGTGGCTCGTTACATATACCGACCTCTAATACCATGGAAAAGTTATAATGACTTGAAGTTGAACCCTCTCACATCATGGAAATGTTTTAATTAATTAGTACATGGACAATCATTGTTCACTTAAGTCTTAATTCATTGGTACAAGAATACACAATACACGAATTGGTTAGGCCTATTCACGTATAATACACGAATTAGAGAGTGGATTCTATGACTTATTTTGTGTCTCAATATTTTCTCCTTGTGACACATGACACATCATTAGCTTATAGATATTATTGTTATTATTTACTTTCCGGGATTGGATTAATATATGAATTATGAGACAAAAAAGTCGGACATGTGATCTCAAATCCACGAATTAGCGTCGATTATTGACTGTATCTTACATATAGTATCAAATTTCCTACCCAATCTATACTTCCACCGTTCCACATTCGAACTCATGTTTATAATTTACAATGCGTTGCAATTCTTTCAAATTCAATACTAACTAGCTCAAACATCTAAGCCTAAATAATTTTCAAATATCTGAATAGCAAAAATCGTAATAAAATACTCTGTATTAATCAAACAACCTAATTAATTATTTCCAAGTTCAAGTATTATTGCAAAAGTAAAATTAAATGACAATGTTAACAATTTTGGCGCAAAAAATTAGAGAAAAAATGTTCCAAAAGAACCAAATTTTACCCAAATCAAAATTTGGCCACCATTTTCCAAACTACGCGCCAAACCAAAAAGTTAAAAGCAAACCACGATCCGCTCCCCTCAATTTACACCAATCACAGCCCTCCATTTCACCTCGCACGGATCGCTCCCCTCACATCCCTCACCTATATAAATACCCCACCACATCATCTCCACTTCACACTATCTCTCTTAAAAAATTCCAATTAATTCAAATCAATTCAATTTAATTTCTCAGAAAATGTCAGGAAGAGGAAAGGGAGGCAAGGGATTAGGCAAAGGCGGAGCAAAGCGACACCGAAAAGTCCTCCGAGATAACATCCAGGGTATCACCAAGCCAGCTATTCGCCGTCTTGCTCGCCGTGGTGGTGTTAAGCGTATCAGCGGGTTGATTTATGAGGAGACACGTGGCGTACTCAAGATCTTTCTAGAAAATGTGATTCGTGATGCGGTTACTTATACTGAGCATGCAAGAAGGAAGACGGTTACTGCTATGGATGTTGTTTATGCTCTTAAGAGGCAAGGAAGAACCCTCTACGGTTTCGGCGGTTAGGGTTTCGGGTTTCGGGTTTCGGGGTTTGTGATTAAGGAATGTTGTTGTTTTAGCTGATTAATTAGGGTTTCATGTTGTTGATTTCGGGTTTTTAGGGTTGGTAGTTAAGATCTGAATGTGTAATTGGAACAAGGATTTGCTTAGGCTTCGATTAATGAAATGAATTTCTTGTTCTTATGATATTCAATTGGAAAACGTTGAATTTGTTCTTTGCATCTTTTGATTTGTAAATGAGTGTTCGTCAATTTTCGGTACTCTAATAATTTCGTTTCAGACGGTTATTTAGAATTCATGCATTTTCTTCTGCATACGTTTATTCGAAAAATGTAAGAGAACAGAGAAGCGATGAAATACGTAGAACGATAATGAAATGCATTTCAATGTGTTTTAATGCCTCAAGAACAACGTGGGAACATATTTTGCTCGGATCTTTAATAATGCATCATCAAATTTCAATCAAGAAATCGTCCTGATTTCATGTGGCTTTGAATTAAATTGGACTGAATTTGAATTTGTCGAGAATGTTGAACATGAAAAGCTAATAACACTGTTAAAAAATTGGAATGTTTAATCTCAGTCAAAATTATCAAAGATTTGTTCATGCGATTTGCAAGAGTTTTTGACCATGGTAATTGTTGAAGCCAATTGAGTTGCTTAACATTTCTAGCTCAATGATGATGCATACTGCCTTACTGTTATTTAATCGTCGATTTTTCTTACCAAGTGTGTTTCATCTCTAGGTCAATGGATGCAAATGACGATAATTTAAAATCGAGTTTGAAAGGATATTATAATCTCCTTACCCCACCATAGTCTCATGTACAATGGAGCTAAATAACACAAGTAGTGTTTGAAAGATGACCGTGCTATACCAATCCACTTGCCCTTTTTATCCACTTGCCTTTTTTATCCACTTGATTAGAACCATTATCAATTTGAAGTAAATAAACAAACTCGACTATAAATATGATCATCAATGATAAAAGCGGTAGTGTGATTGAATGTTAAGAGCAAGTAATCAGTGCCCCATTACTCTTAATGGGTTGATACTTGTGAGGATACTCTAACTAAGCATTGTCATCGCGATTCGCGAATGCCATCGGAAAAAGGAACTTAGTATTCTCTCCAGAGTGATGGCATCCTCCTACTAATCCTGCTTTTATATCACTCATCTTCAATCCATCTTTTAATCCCGAGCTTCCTCTCCATGAAATCGGGTTATGCTTTGGTAATCTCCCATCTACATTATAACAAACCCAGCTATGTTGCAACATATAGTTACAAGAATAAATGTGTTCGGAAATAGTCTCTATGTGTTTTCTATTCCGTAGGATAGAGGTGTTAGTGAGGTGTTGTTGCACTTAAGTACTTAACCCCTTGTTGTGCTAGGTAATTTGGTAAATTTTTATGATAAATGTGTGTAGAAATAACCTCTATGCGTTTTCTAGTCCGTAATTTGGTAAATTTGTAATAATTGACGTCTATGTAGTGTTAGGGAGGAACATATATAACACAATATTCCACTATTCGTAATACTATACTTCGTACAAAAAGACAAATTTTTTTAGAAGATAATCTAATATGAAAACTCATCGTAAGCTAAATATAAAGTACATAAGAACTTTATAGTCAGTGTCATAGGATAAAAAGAAGCGAGTGAGTAACACGATGTGTCTCGTTACAAATACAAACACCATGAATGTCACTAGGCCAGCTTTAACGACCTCTAGACATCCTGTCCAAACACTTCACAATCATCAACAAAGAGGTCGTTGAAGCTGGCCTGGTGACATTCAATCATATAAATATTGACAACTATTGACAAAGCTGATATCCTGTCCAAACACTCGTTTCAAAATTTATCATACAAACCTTTTGATTGTGCTTCTCTAGACGTAAATATTCGTTGTAATAGTTACAATGGATCGAATACTAATCATTTAGTTAGATGAGGACAGAAGCTGATAACCTAAAGTTTGTCGTATCTATTTAAATTGAATTATATTTGATTTGTTTTAATTATAAATAAAATGAATATTTTCGTCT
>JAYMSF010002493.1:0-10216 GCA_036897335.1 Silene vulgaris
CTCACATGTGAGAATATATGGGTGGTTTTCTTCACACTCCCCCCTCACATGTGAGGCCCATTTAAATCGGTCTGGGGGTCATTTACGCCTCTCTTCCAGCCGTCAAGCAAACCGTGTTATTTTCAACGGTTGCGAATAATTGGCCCAGTTAATTCATCATACCCAGGTCGTTAGCCGTGGGCTCTGATACCATGTTATGTGCACAATGAAATCATATACTATCTCTTAATCTTAAGGACAAAAGGTACGGTAAAAGTGAGCATCATGATTCTCACCGTACATGCTCGATTATTCCTTTCATCAGACATAATCCTTACCCTGTCAATTTCCTGTCAAACAATTCCTTGCCTCTGAGGATCATAAGTCGGCTGATGTAACTTGGCTCTTGGCTTCTTAGAAGGTTGTTTTTCAAAGCAGCAGCTATATTTCATCAGGAATGCTGAGAATCAAAACACATGGCTTCAGTAAGACGAATGAAAACTTTTATGTTTCAGGATAAGCTGAAAAGAATCAGGTCAGTTGCAAACATTCATGCAACACATCTTTTATTAACTTCATGAGCTGATTTCACTTAGATTTGGCTGAAAGGAATAACATGTATTCTCTCTGTCTCAATCATTTGTTTACCTTATTCTCCGTATATGTTTTGTGGGGAGTATTTTAGCAAAGGTAAACAAATGATTGAACGGAGGGATTATATTAGTACTTCGTACATAATTAGACACTGGTGCATGTCATTTTGGTACGTTAAGATAGAGTATATGATCACAATGATCTAAAATATTAGCACTATGAGTCATTTGTTTGCCTTTGATTAAAATACCCCTCAAAAAGAATATAAAAGATAAACAAATGACCGTGACAAAGTGAGTAATTTGTCAATATGGTGTCTACATAGAAATAACTTTATCCGAGGTTGGGTTGAGAAAGGACTAGAACCGATGATAGCATATGATACTGTAGCCCAAAACTCGAGAGCAAACTGGAGAAAAGTTGCAGAGAATACAAGCAGTGTCAGAAGATCTAAGGGAATAATAAAGATAGATATTTGGTGAGCATCATTCCTTACCTTTTTCAAGCAAATTGTCAAAGCATACATGGTTGACACACCTTGACCGACAAACAATCCTATAAATAGAGAGCATGGGAGCTCATATTAGTGTATCACATACCATTCTTGCATTACTCCTGATTAATTCTTATTCATTCTTCTCTCCAAATCTCAATTCTTAATTAATACAAACAAGTTCAATCTTTAGAGCAATGGAAGTTGTTAATCATTTGGCAAATCAACATCCTGTTGTAATGTGACGGTTTATGAGCTGGAGGACTTGTCAGATGGTCGACAAGTTGAGAAGGCGCTTCAACGACTAGGGCTAAGCCCGAGCGTTCCAGCTGTTTTTATAGGACAAAAATTTATCGGCGGTGCTAAGGAAATGATTAGCTTAAAGGTCTAAGGAAGACTAATGTCGTTGTTCTATCTGGGTCTAGAATAATGCTACACAGTTCCCAAGAAATATTTATACCCTTTTTTCTTTCAAGCAATTTTCCTAGCAGACAGATTCATGATAAGATTTCTACGAGACTGAACCATATTTTGTAGTAGTGATAAACATTAATATTTACAACTGTATCATGTGTAGTATCAAATTTGAACCGTGCTAACTATCTGAGGTTCAGTAACATAATTCGTCACATAAAACTGTTAGTGTGAGGCGGTGAAATAATGGAATGAAAAGAACAGATAATTGTCATTATGGCGTTGACATAGAAATGACATCCGATCTATTTTCCCAAAAAAAAAACATCATGGACACTGGCGTGTTCAGCGGAAAGACAACACTACAACAACCTTAACCCCAATGCCCCAAGGACTCCGGCACATTGCGAGCTAGGGGGAGGGGGGTTGGATGTACGCAATCTTCCCCATGTATTAGCAATAAAAAGTGGTTGTTTCCAAACTGACCCATTAAAATTTGTCAAAATCTAAGGGAAGATTGTTTTTTTTTTTTCAACCAGTTTTCGTAGCAGACAGCTATTTGCTCATTTCATATATGAGACCATCTCTTAGATGACTAATTGTTTTAGTTTGGAAGAAGCTAGTTTGTTTTGCTGCTGCAGTCTTCATCCTTCATTTTTAGTATGATGGGAAGATTTATGTGTACCATAATGCATTAGAGTAAGCAGATACTCGATTTTGTTGTTCTTGTAACTTTAGAATAAATGAAGTTTTTTCTACAATACGATAGTATTTCCGCTGTCCTGAATTCCAATGCTACATCTTGTTCGTTGAACAGCTGATTTTGAATGTGGTTCAAGGATAAGTTTCTTATTCTGTACCAAAGCATTTGAATAATTAGGAATGCAACCTTGTTATTCTGACAGTTTCTTGATAACCCAAGATTTTTTTAGATCCTCATTATTCCTCATATGCTTAGCTTAGCTTAGCTTGTCAACACAATTTTGGCTTTTGGCTCTTTCCAGGGTTGTTTTCTATAATGCAGAAAACCAGCGGCTGCTGCTGCATGGCTTCAAGAGTGTAGTATCAAAATCTTTTAGTACAGAACCAGAAAAACTAGTAGTATCGATCTAGAAGCATTACTAGCACATTAACGTTCTGGATTTGAAAATCGGGTTTTAGTTCATTATCACAGTCCCAGCAAAACAAAGGATGATTTTGAGATCCTAAAGAGAGAAGGTTTTCGTTCATATTCGTTTGAGCAAGTGTCATACTTACCCCGTCATTGCCTTTGAGGATCATAATATATTAATATGGCCAATGTAACTTGGCTCTTGGCTTCTCAGTGGGTTGTTTTCAAACACAAGTTATATTGATCACAGATGCTGAGAATCAAAACACATGGCGGATTCAATAAGATGAACGAAATCTTGTATGTTTTGGGAAAAGCTGGAAAGAATCACTTCAGTTGCAAACATTCATCAAAGGAATAACATGTAGATTAGTACTCCGTACGTACATAATTAGACAATTTTGGTATGTTAAGTATAAGAATATATGATCACAACACATCATAATATGATATCATCAACTTTTTTTTTATCAAAACACCATGGACTGGACGCTGACCGTGTGAAGAAATTTCGGATATGTGAAACATGTACTTGACATCTGAAACATGTACTCCGTACTTCATATGTGAAGAAATTTCGGATACAGCATTCTTCTGAATCCAATTTATGGTGTTTTAATGACACTGATTTCATTCTTCAGTTTCCGACATCTATTTTCTTAATCATGACTTCTTATGCACTAATTAATGCCTTAATGATTCCGCAAACTCAACATATCCTTGAAAACGCATTCAAAATCCGTTACTTCAACTGAACAAATGTAGTATCAAATTTCAGGACAGGGGAACTGACATAGTATTAGAAAAACTTGATTTATTTCAAAATAACGAGTACAACAAAATTGAGTACCCGCTTACTCTAATGTGAGTAGTAAACATATATCTTCCCATAGCATCCTACTAAAAATGAAGGATGAAGAGATATGTTCAGGTAAGAGATGGTCTCATATTATAATAATATGAACCAACTTAAGCATCTAAGATCCTCTCCCATATACTCATTAACCAACTAAAAACCGAAATCAAGAAAAAAAAGCAAATAAATTACTACATAATATGGGTCAGTCTCATACTAATCTTATCATGCAACTGTCTGCTACAGAAATTGTTTGAAAGAAAAATGGGTATAAATATTTCTTGGTAACCGTGTAGCATTATTCTAGACCCAAATAGCTCCGGCCTCCTTCAACAGTGGCATTAGTCTTCCTTGGACCTTTAAGCTGATCATTTCCTTAGCACCGCCGATAAACTTTTGGCCTATAAAAACAGCTGGAACGGTCGGGCTTAGCCCTAAGTGTTGAAGCGCCTTTTCAACTTCTCGACCATTTGACAAGTCCTCCAGCTCATAAACTGTCACATTAGCTCCATAGCTGCTCATAAGTTGCATGACTGAGTGACTCATGCAACAATTCCTCTTTGTGAACATTACTACAGGATGTTGATTTGCCAAATGATTCACAACTTCCATTGCTTGAATGATTGAACCTGTTTGTATTAATTAGAAATCGAGATTAAAAGAGAAGAATGAAATGCAAGAATTATTGTTGTTGTTGTTGTTGTAATGCAAGAATGTTATGTGATACTCTAATATGAGCTCCCATGCTCTCTATTTATAGGATTGTTTGTGTGTAAAGGTGTGTCACCGATCTATGCTTTGACAATCCCTCTTCACAATGTCTAATCTCATAGCAAACAAATGACTTGAAAATTCTGATTCTAGCCGTACCTTATGACGCTTGATTTTATTCCTTAGAGCAGGCAAAGTTGTTATCCTGACAGTTCTTGATAAGAAAAGATTTCTGTAGATTCGTAAAAAGTTAGTTTGCCAACACAATTTTGGCTCTTGGTTTCTTCAAGGGTTTTTATCTATAACACAGTGAACCAGTTACCAGCAGCTACGTTTCTTCAAAAGTGTGAAAATAAAATGTTTTGTTGGAACTAGGAAGAATACCAGTATATGTATATACTATGGTGCCTTCTGAGAAAATTTAACTTACTGAAGATGGAATATGACCATTTGTTTGAAGACATTCTCAATTGGGAAATGAGGCCATTAATTCTGACATGTAGGGAGAGCAATGTTCAATTTGCGACAAAATTCCTGATTTGTAGCCAGGATGATCTCAAAGATCAAAGCTAAGTCCTTGGCATAAAGGTTACCCAAAAATTAACAAAAGACGGGTGTCGGCAGTTTCTCAGATACTGTCATAAGCAGTGAAAGATTCAGTGGGGTCAGGAAAGTGTAATACAATATATCAAGCTACATTCAGCGGAAGAACAGGTTTTAGTTCATATCATAAACCCAACATGTTCATTAGGCCATATGATGATAATCAAAGGAACAATCTGATTAACGCGTGTCAAGAAACTGGAATAACAGAATCAAATTGCCACATTCATTGTATGAATCTGATGTATGCAATGAAATCGCATAAAATCTATGACTATCTTAAAATTAAAGAAAGATGTTAAAGGTGATCGTAGTGATCTTTTGCCCATATCTGATTTAATACCAAGAAATGCAGAAACTTACAAATTTTGATGCTCACCGTACTTGCTGTATACTCGATTATTCCTTTGAGCAGGCATAATCCATACCCTGTCAGTTTCCTGATAAGCAGACCATTGCCTCTGAGGATCATAAGATGGCTGATGTAACTTGGCTCTTGGTTTCTTGGGAGGTCGTTTTTGAAATCAGCAGTTATATTTGATCACGAATGCTGAGAATCAAAACACACGGCATCAGTAAGATCAATGAAACTTTTTATGGTTTAGAGAAAAGCTGAAAAGAATCAGTTAAGTGGCAAACATTCATGGCAACTCATCTTATAGTAACATCATGAGCTGAATTCACTTGAACTTATCTAGAAAGGAATAACGTTGATTAGAACTCCGTTCATTTTTGGACACTGGTTCACGCGCTCAGTTTGGTCTGTTTAGATGTAAATGATCCCAACACGTATTATCAAATTCTATAATATGATGAATATTTTTTCAATGAAATGAAATGGCATTGACACGAATAACGAAGCCTTGATTCCAGAATGATTTGAGGCTGGTAAAATAAACCGTTGTATTGAACTGTTAGTGTGAAGGCAATGAAACAAGGGACTGAAACTAAAACCTGATATTATTAGTGTTTTGAGTCGGATCAAAGCATAATTCTGATGTCCCAAAGACCACAGTCCATGGACCAAAGTTCATATTCTAGACTTTAGCTAGTAGCGGTCATGCTTTGCCATCATACAATTCTGAGTTCAGTTTCATTGTGGATCATCCAAAACAGATCTCTGTGTTTGAACACACAGATAGCCGAGCTGCGGCCTTATTTGTGATCACCAAAGTTCATTTTCTCTCTCTTTCAGTAATCTTGTTGCCGTTGTTGTCATGTGTGTGTGTGTGTGTGTGTGTGTGTGTGTGTGTCAGCATGACAGACACAGACACAGCCAATTAGTATTCATAATTTGACATGTCCGTACAAATCAACAAAGATGAACCAAAGCTATGGCCTTTAGCTATATTCCAGATGCCTAAGAATTACTTTTCTAGCAAGAATTATAAGTGGGATAATCCTATATGCCACCATGCACATGCAATTGTAGCACTACTCTCAATCACAAAGCCTCTTAATAAAGCTTAAAGGGAATGCAATGTCTAGACCTTATAATACTTTGAATGTAGAAATGAATTGTACCTTATGTGCGGCTGATAAAAGAGTTCAACTTCTCATATCAGAAATGCATCAGCATCACGTAATGTAATCCACATTGCTTTCTAAATCTACCATCTTCTTGCAATCCTGCCATAAGAAAAACAATACTCAATCTGCAACAAGATATCGAAGCAACTAGCCATATAACACTGACCACGATGGAAGCTCATTATACTTTTGGCCAATACTTCCATTTGACACTCAGTTAGTTTCCTGAAAGACCACAAAGCATAGCAAATGTGAGACGTCCAATTAATAAGATTGGATTCAATGTATAAATGGCTAAATAATTGGTATGTAAACTGGTCTCAATAAAACACTGTAAAACCATCTCTTTTGAGAATATGTGTTGACCAATGCCCACATTCATTTTCTTGATAACATCTACAAAGTTCTAGAGCAAACTGTGTCCATAGCAGCAGAAGTATTTCTGCCAGCCAGGCCACTATAAGCCTGCCGGAAGATCTTATGGTATAAAGAAATTGTGGCGAGAATTATTCCATACACTACTTTTTGAGGAAATTTACAGGTAAAAAAAGGTATCACTCACCAACCTACACAGGCTTATAAATAGGGACCTTGAGAGCAGATAAATACCCACAGCAAATTCAACAAATCGAGCGACAAAATCAGTTCAAAATTACCATACCAGAGACTTAATTTCCTGCCCTTCTCTGCTCTTCTCAGACCAACATTAGAGCCTCAATCTCTTGCCCTTATCCACTCTTCTCAAGCCAACACTGCAAAAGTTTTAGCTATGGAAACTGTAAACCGTTTGGTGGAACAGAAGCCGCTAGTAATATTCACCAAGAGTTCGTGCTGCATGAGCCACTCAGTGAACCAGCTTTTAAGCAGCTATGGAGCTAATGCAACAGTCTATCAAGTGGACGGCTTGCCAAATGGTGAAGAAGTTGAGAAAGCACTTCAAAGGCTAGGTTTCAAACCTAGTGTTCCAGCTGTTTTCATAGGCCAAAAGTTTGTTGGTGGAGCTAAGGAGATCATTAGTATGCAAATCCAAGGAAGACTCACGCAGATATTGAAGGAGGCGGGAGCTATATGGGTGTAGAAATTTACATAAATATAACATCAGAACTTAATTTCCTTGTTTTTTTTGTTTTTTTGAGGGTGTAACATACATGGAACACTGATCCTCCTTGTTTAACAAGATTGGAGGATATTAAATGTACTATACTAGTTCAAAAAGCTACTAATAATTTAATTCACGGTATATCTGTTATACAGAAACAGAACTATAGTTAACAATCGATCGATCACTGATATTATGCATGCAGCAAGTTACAGCAAAAATTTATACATGTACTGTTATTACAGAACATTATGTTTTGTATTGACTGTTAATATTAGAAGAGTTTCTCGAGAATGCAACGCCAGAAGTTATTTCGTGATAAGTTACAGCAAACTTTACAGTAAAGATTCGAGGAAACAAAAAGATTTATGTGCATGTATATCATGTAAGAAATAAACTTTACAAAGATAGAAGGTTGGATGTAACAGACTAACAGCTACATGTTCTTTTAAAATTGTACCTTGGTTACAGCCTATGGATTATATATATCAAAATGCATCACTAAAGAAAACACAGTTCTTATATTTTGAAGTAGCATTTGCTCGACGCAATGTCAATTGTGGGTTACTTAGAAACAGTCACAAAGGGGTATGTTCTGTAGATTAGACCCCTTAATCGACCTTAGGCAAGCGCCTTTGAGACACTTGGATAATGTATAGCTTATTAGAATGAGTAGACTAATGGAACTCAGAAACCTATTTTTAAGGGCAATGCATCTTACAAAATCAGCCAATGTTTTGTTCAGGTAAAGAGATCAAAGAAATTAAAAGGAAAATTAACAACAAAGCAATCAACAGTGAGATACAGAGAAATAGGAATAACACTATAACAGCCATGTTATCCAGATCTTAATATACAGTCCCATTTTTACACTTGATACATTAGGCACACAGTTCCGAATCGTTTAGAAAATTAAGAATAATGGCGCCATTAGCACAATGCTTGTGTATGTTAAGTATGTGTATACTGATGATAATTTTGCCTTAATTCTAGTGTGTTACGTTAGAAACCTTCACCTCGCCCACAATTGAAGGAAGAAAGTATAAATGAAGTTATATCATCAACTTGGCAAGTGGCAAATGGTGAACCCTTGGAGAGCCTTAAAGGTTTAGTTGTTTGTGATGCAAGGAAAGGACTTTCTGTTTATACTAGTTGCTTAGAAAGAGATGAGAATATCTCCAAGAGCATGAAACTATATCCGTGTTGACGTACCACCAGATCACTAGGCAAGCATATATGTACTAAATTCCTTTTTGGAAACCATGTTTTATTGTCAAAAGTAAGAGTAATTATTCCTGCATTATGTTGGCCCTTAGCTTCATTGAAAACTACTTATATAACATCAGATCTACAATAACATCCCCAAGGGCTAGTATGCAGTTTACCTCTGTGTTTGAGATTGTATTCTCATACCCATGGTGAAAATTGTAATGAAAATTCATTGAGTGGCTCCTACATTTTTTTGACTCATCTACCGGCTCCTAATTCACAATGCCAAAAGCGCACAAAAGCTTAGTGATACACATTGATAAATCAACATATTACAAAAGCAAAATATGGTGACTATTTTTAGCTCCAAAGGAAATAAATCATTCGATGCAATTCTCGATGTAAGTTTCATCTTTGGTCATTCTGGTAAAAACGACTCAGAATGACCGAAGATGAAAATTACGTCGAGAATTGCATCGAATGATTTATTTTATTATGTCATAATTCCAACTCAAAGAATTGTGAATATTTGGTTCCATCAAAAACGGATACAAGTATACAACAGCTTATCCCAGAATCGTTATTAATGGCTGAAAAGAGTGCAAATGCAAAACAATCCATGGTAACTTCTATATGTTCACAAAACACAATTCATGCATATTAACACAAGGGAGGAAAATAGAACTAATTAGAAAAGAAACACAATGATTAACACATGGGAAAACTATCTATGGAACAAGACAAAGTTTGGACTTTGGACACGTGTAGCCAGAGAATCTGACGTACAAAAAGCGTGTCTGGCATATTATGATCTGATGTCAGGACTCTCAGGAGTCACGACGATTTGAAGCAGAAGCGATAAGATTCGCGCAAACAAAAAAGTAACCTACATTTGGTTACTACATATGCCAGAACTGAGTATATAATTTCAGGTGGACCAAGAATAAGAATTTCCCTTTATAGCATCCACAGCATTAATAGAGCATAAAATATCACCAATGAGCTATCTAGAAAAATAGAGAAAGATGCTGGTGGATTACCTTCTTTGGCAACTTGCTCGTCATCATATGTCAGGAAATGCTAGGAACCGATTTTGCAACTTTCCCATATGTCCTTCAGATAAGATTAACTCACCCACTTTCCGTACGGCCTTCACCTTCATTTGTGTTATTAGATTCCCTTCATAACATTAAAACCAACACTATTTAGTGTTATCCCTGTGTAAATAGGTAAAAATATCAGAGTGATATTATTTTACAACAAAAGCAAGCAGTAAAGAAACCATTTTATTATAACATCCAAAAGCCAAAGAAACGTTAATAATTGGCTTCATTAGAAAATAATATAATGAAATATACATATTGAACAATTAAAAATAGAGGCAATATGTAAACTTTCTCCCTCCACTGAAGTCTAAAATGCTCAAAACTCCTTAATCCACACTGATACCAAAGTGAATGCAGGGAATCTACAAATAGAAGAGTGACCTATTGTTTGTGTCGAAGAGGTCAGTTGTCCCTATCTTGTCAAAGAAAGGGGGGGGGGGGGGGAGAAAAAAAGGCCTTTGTTTTTAATTTAACATTTTTTCCAAAATTTTTTTTTGCAGATTTTCATTCC
>JAYMSF010002494.1:0-10213 GCA_036897335.1 Silene vulgaris
CTGACGACGTAGAAGGAGTAAGGGGAGAAGTTGTGATAACTGATTAGTGGTACAAAACTGCTTATTTGGTGTGTCCATTGGACACGGGCCGTGTCCAACCATGTTGGACCGTGTCCGTCACGTTCTCTTTTAATCTAAAAACCGAGGACACGGTCCAACGCGTGTCGGACACGTTTTCAGGCGTGTCGGTGTCCGACACGGGAACGCCCAAAAGTAGGCGTGTCCGTGCAACCTAGGTGGTGACTGGTGAGGATGTGGCCTTCAAATGCAATGGAGGTGAAGCGTGATGAGAGGTAGTGGGATTTAGATTTGGCAGTAGGGGGAGGGGGGTTATTTATTTGTTTAGCATTTAACCGACTTTTATTTGGGCTAATTCTTCTATTGGGCCCGTCCCGTCATATACTATAGGACGGTCCTATAGGAGAGTTACTGATTAATTTATTACCTTAACTAAATTAGGGGCTAACACAATAACCAAATGACACCTTAATTGTTATTAGCATGGAGACCATGCAAGTTGAACATAATTATAGAATTAGCGACTTAACAATAAAACCAAACCACCAGCATTGCAATTTTGTTCTTGCTTGAGAATATTATTATAGTTATAGACTTATAGTCTTATAGATAATTAGATAGATACCATCCATTGCATTTTCTCCTTGCTTAAGAACAACAAAGTACTCCATATAAAGATCATTTGCCCTACCATTTACAGCCAAATCTCCCTTCTTTTAGCGTTGTCCGAGAATCAAGCTTAAGTCGTACCAACAACCCAAGCAATCTCTACTTACAAAAAGTAAAACTAAGCAAACCCAGAACCTTGATCTGATCATCCAAAACATAACATCTATAACCGTGACCCAAAAGTCCGAAACAACTCGAATCTGAAAAGAGCTGTTAGTTTAGTGTAGAGACTTCCTAGCCCGTGACTCAACTCATTAGACAAATTTGCCAATAATACAGTGTTTGAATTAAAAGTAAAACAAATTACTCTATTAATCCATCTCGTTCCGCTAATTTAACATAGACATCGCTATCAAAAAAATCAATTAGGGGTGTTGAATTAGAGGATTTAGAGCAACCCCTCTTCAAGAAAATCATTTGACATAGACATCGGAATTTGATCTGGGAAGTTGATATTTCCTGCACTTTGGGAGATTAAGCCATGATAGTGAAACGCAAACATTTTTTAAAAGTTTTAACAGTCACCATGGCTGCAAATTTATCGCACTTTTGAACTTTGACATTCAACCGTCTCAAAGGGAGGGCTTGAACCAGCCAACCAGCACCTTGACTGCATCTTGATCCCTGAATCACTGTTTGGACAGATCTGGCACATGCATAGCTACAACATTGTAAAATAAAACTACAAGTCTACAACACTGATAGGAGAAATTACCATTCAAAATAGAACTACAACACTGATGGTACAAGACTCTGAGTAGACAGAGTATTCCCAAAAGAATATGATTTGTCTAGTGCTATATAGGGTCTTATACTCTTATCCCTTGGCTTTGGCAAAACTGGCTTTTCCTATGGTAATATGCAATAATGAATTTGCCGGATTTTGAGGTATGAGTCTCATATAGTTCAAAATAAGTACTCTGAATCTGGAAAAAAAAAAGGCAAACCGTCTGTAAGCTAAGCTGTGTAAGACGGTAAACGTTGATCAAACATTAAACCGGAACAACATTACATCCCCTTCTTGCACAATGTACTCCTTGCCTTCAGATCTCAACTGCAGTGATCAAAATGGTAAAAATCAATACAGTCAATACATTGCTTTTATTCATGATGTTACTACAGTGTTAAAAGGAAAAAATTCGTCTTGAAAAGTCAAGCATTGAATCTTTGACCTTCAAATTCTCAAAAATGTGTACAAATCTACTTCATTCATATCATAACTTCTATAAAATTCTATCATATATTTTGCAAGATAATATCTACCAAACTCAAAACTGTTTGATCGTCCAACTCGAACGGGGACAATATAAAGGGATTGAGGGATATGACTTTACAATTTGGACAATATCACCATATAGATACAGAAACATTGATATGTTTATCTTAAATTGATGAACAGTTTGTGAAGATATTTTGACAAGAAAATTGACATGGACATTATATTAAGGCATGTCTTACTCCATTGCCATAGAAAAGAGATTTAGATGGCTGATAGCTGAATAGCTTAATAGCCTAAGGCGTTACCAAGGTGTGCATGATGTTCACTACAAGTCTGCAAATGCAGTGTGCATGAAGTATCCAAACAGATCTGAGGATCTGTAAGGTTTCGAAAATCTCATATGACCAACTTTACCAATTGTAGCTGATATTGGCCGTAAATAGCGAGATTAGGTACCACCTACTGACCTAAACCAAAACCAATATGTAAGTCTGGCATGAAGGAAGGGAACATAAATATCTATAGAGTATGTGTATGTGAAACAAAAAGGTGGCCCCATTATCACTGACAAAGCTGCTAACTAGTTCTAAGTCAAAGTCACTTTCATGATTAAAAAAGTGGAGGTGACATTCATTGATCCGACCCGAAACACGCCACACAAAGGTAGTGGATTTAAGACTTAGTGACCCATTTACGTAATTGGGATGACAAAGATATGACACGAAACTTATATAGGATGGGTTAAGGTTAAGGTATTTCAACGTGAACACCAATGACCAACCCAACACAACTAACCCATCTATTTGAACTGGTCACTATTGAGTTGGGTTGACTCAACTTAAAAAAAAGAATTATCCTACATTTTCGAGTTAATTGGTTATATAGAATAAGTTGGGTTGACGAGTTTAATGTGTTAAACGGGATACGTGGATAGAAAATTGGTTCCTTGAGAGTAAATGGGTAAAATGTGACAAGTCAGAAGAAAATCAAACTCCTTAAAAATAAATGGGTTGAATTAGGTAGTGTTGGACTACAAAAAATTTATATGGGTTACGGTTGAGACAAATAACTTGTTTATGTAACTGCGTCGGAACAGGGTTGGGGAATGTCGGAATGATGACCTATTTAAAGTTGACACGAACACAAACCAGACACTGCCTGACCTGTTTGGCAGGTCTAATCGGAAATAATGTAGATAACACGTCAGTCATAAGTCATTCATGGTGGAGTGGTGGAGTACAACATATTCCCAAGAAAGACATCGTGAGATTCAGAGTACATAAAAAGCAATGGGAAAACACATATAGAAAACTTCAAATAACATAAAATTAGTCTCAAAACAAATGCTAGTGAACTGAATTTTTTAAGTGGAAGCATGTAATTCATCTTTCAGAAATACTCACTAGTCCTTTCTCCCTTGCAGCTGAAAATGAACCGGCAGCAACAAAGTCATCGTAAGCAACCTGAAAAACATAGATAAAATGGTTATACGATAGACCTTGGCAAGAAAAATAAAAATTTGTAACTAGGATTAATTTAGGATGCGCTAGGTCATATCTACAGAAACCACTTTTAAGCAATACGCAATATGTCTAAACTCTAAACAATACACCTACTTGTAATACAAAAGTCCAGCAAGCAATCTAATAAATAGGTCCTATCCATCGTCAATTAAAGTTGAAAAAACCATATACGAAAGATTCTAAGCAACAATAATTTTAAACCCGAGTTACTTTAACACACCATATGCCTGGCATGCTTTGTATCGCACAAAAAGTTTGGATACTTCAATTTGGTAAAAACAAATTAATTACAAAAATCCTTAATTTATCATTTCCAACTTGCGCCGACCCTGAGTAACATTGACTCATAACATGTAAAGATTTTGTATTCAGTAAGGACCAGTAAGGAGATCATATAACATATGCTTCTCAAGTTTCTCTAGTCTAGCGGTATTCTAATTGCTCCTGTAACATCAGTCTGGTTGGTGCAACGCACACTAGCATATCAGTATATATAACTACACATCTAGGGACTCTCGTACAAAGCTTTACTTGGCATGACAACTCCAGATTAATGGAGTTAGATGGCCATTTGCTTCCACAGAAATAAGCGTTTGTAGCTAGCTTGGGTTTGACATCTCTGGAAGTGGCGAGGTAAGAATGTGAATATGAGTTTGGATTTTACTGCACAAAGAGAGGTGGTTTAATCTTAAATGGAAACATCAAAAACAGTATCCTTGTGTGATCTGGGGTGTGTGTGTGTGTGTCTGTGGTGGGGGGGACAGCTTGAGAAGGCACAAGCCACCAAGGCGATGGAGTCCCAAGGCCACGATGCGCAAGGCAAAGGCGCACGCTGTATGGTCATGAGACTCACTGATTTTTCAAATGAACATATATATTTTAAATAAAATTTTCTGCAACAAAAGTTCCCTTCTTGTTTTCAAACAGGGTTAACATGTAAATAAGTGAATATTAAGAATGAGGGGAGAAGAGAAGGGCAAAAGAAAAGAATTATGGAAAAAGAATATTTGGCTAATTACTGTATGTTTGGGACATTGCACCATTTCTCTTGCTTATTACTGTATGTTTTATATCCCAAAGATTCTCATCCCTGATTGCCTTCTCAATATTTAACTTTCCCTAGATATATGCTCCAAATTGATGCATACCGTCTCAGCTCGTATGAAACCTTTCTCGAAATCAGAATGAATAACTCCAGCAGCTTGAGGTGCAGTCATTCCTAAAATACGAAAGACAACGCATTAGTTTCAGAGCGGAATGGCATATTAATCTGATCATAATTAAGCCAATCTCTAATCATACTCCGTCTTATAGAGAGCACAATATCCACGAAGTGACACATGTACCAGAAATAGTGAAGAACCCAAGCTTCTCTAACACGAGACAACCCTCAAAGAAACAAGATGATTGATATAAGAGCTAAGATACCCCATACAATAGTGTCAATTAATAAGGTCCCTTAATAATTTCCACCTACGACCAAAAACAAAATGCAGGAATGGAAGAACAAAAAACAACAATGAGACAGTAACCCAAATGGATTCCATTGTTGGCACCCTGGGAGTTTGAGATGTGCAAGTCAAAGAAAACTATTATAGGGGAATAGAGAGAGTTTCACAAAAGAGGCTGCTAGTATGTTCCATTAACTGAAAAAAGGCATCCTGATAGAGTTAATGATTAATGTTCCTCCCGAATGCTCTCCTACTGTTTATTTTAATGTTCTTCTATGATTTCCCCTTTTACTAACAGCACTTCTAAATTTATCGTTTGATGCTCAAAGTGACCTGGCAAATATGCAGGAAATGTTTTTCCCTGACCTTCCTGTCCTCCCGTCAACTACTCGTCTATTCATAGTTATATACGTCCTCCGAATTGACATCAAAACTGGTCGTCGTGCATTGAGCTTGGTCGTTACACTATAATAGAGTTCGAATCCGCCCCGAAATGCTGTTAAGGAAAATTCTAAACCTTATAACTTGTTCACAATTGATGCCGTGAACCAAATTTGATGCCATGCTTCAATCGAGAGAGAACAAGTATTTTTCAGTAATTTTATCAAGGAAAAATCTAGAGCCTACCGTTCCGCATCACTTACGCAAAGAATTACTTCGTACCTTATATGTTGTAGTACCTCTTGAACTGTAAAAGAAGGCGTATTTTCCAGTAATTTTATCAAGATCAGAACTTCAGACTCTACCTTTCAAAATCAATTTTGTAAAGAACTACTCCCTCATATTGTCATGGAGAACACTACCGAATACCTATGTCGCCCACTTTTCTGATTCAAATGATTTTCAATTAACTCTATGGCCAAGAAAGTTAAACAGTTGACCCCTTGTGTAAACTTACCCAAATTATGCCACTCCATCGACTTCTTCTTCACTAACCAATTTCCCTCCAAAATTCATATACAAACATGGTATTTAATCATGCCCACAACACCGTATCGCAAGCGAACTGTAAATATTTTGGATGTTACCACAACCACATTTAAAGTTGGTATCAGAAGCATTTCGAGGCATTTATAAACATCCTATGTGTGTACACCCAACCACCTCTTAGTCCCTTACCTCACCATTTGAGAGAGCTCTTGAGGCCCTAGGCTAAATGTTACTGTGGCATGATTAGAGAATGTTTAATTCACTATGACAAATATATTTAATACTATTGCAAAATTTTAAATAGCATGTTACCCGCATTTATGAGAAATCCTAGAAAAAGAATGGTAGATATTACAATTGTAGAAGGGTCAAGATCATGTCAAGGGGGAGAATAATATAAAAACTCTTCACAGGTAAACATTCCGCAAATAAACTCCTTTTCATTTCGTCTTATTTTGGATTCCTTCAAGACAAACCTTTATTTTATTCCTCCATATATATATCCACTTTCGTAACCCTTGCCTTCACAAACCGTCTTATTTCTCTCTCAATCTCCTTCCTCAAAGCGTGTGAGTGGTATACCTGACTAGAGAGTGTCTCTAGAGTATCTGACATAGTGACATGTGCTATGCGTCGTGTTGGCACACATGTTGTGTTGAGCCACAACTCATCATCAAAGTAACATGATGGAGTGACATAGCATAGAGGACATTAGGAGTATGCTGGAGTACATTCAACATTTCAACCCCCTTTACCTCGTATTCTTTTGAAAAAAGGAGTTTGCCTGGAAGCTTATGACACACTAGGGTAATGTTGATGTAGTAGGAGTCTGTCAAAGTTAGACATGACCCATGAAGATGCACCAAACGCTGCTGTGAAGAGCTTCTTACAATCATGCCATGGTTTGCAATTTATTTTCAACTTATTTTCAAGGTACATGTGGCAATTAATCTTGTTTGAGAAAACAATTGACATACTTCTTGCATTTGCATTGACTTAAAGTCTGTTACTGTCTGTTAGCTACGGTATGGTACCTAGCTGGATTTTTCATAGCACTACAGCACGAAATGGAACTTTAAGACAGCTCAGGTTATTGTTTATAACACGTTGAACTGAAAAGAATCAAGGGGAGATAAGAAAGTCTAACCTGCAAGTATTGTCCAAGCTTTTGTTTCCTGCCACAATTTTGAAAGAAAAAAATAACTAAACTCAAGAAACACATGACATCAAAAAATGCTTAACAAAAAGAATAGTCTGCTTTACCTTCTCTCCAGAAGTAAAATATGTCTGTAGTCCAAGAAGTCTATATGTTGCCCTGATAAGGTTCCCTAGGCCACTTTCCTCGACTCCAAGAGATTTCAGATACTCTACTCGATCTTCAGAAGGAAGCTCCGTAAGTTCAGCTTCAACCTGCAATACCCTACCCATATCAGTTAATTTCATTCCTAGTCTCTTATTGAGTGAACCTCCAAAGATATGTTAAAATAAGCAGAATGAAGCAATGATAAATGAAGATCTCTTAGAAAAAGCAAAAGGTTACTTTTCTTTCCCTTCTCTCGGAAACTACCTAGGCAACCTAGCATGTAGACCACTGCCATTTTATCATATATGTTTAACCAGAGGTTTGTTGAAAGTCTTCTTTCAGTATGTAAGGTGCCAGATATGCACTAATATGAAACCAAATTCCAAAGAAAAAGTATCACTTACTATGTAAGTCGATTAACCATAACAATACAAGTTAACTACAAAAAGCCCAAATTCTTACTTCACGAAAAACACACATAATTGTTAAGACACGCCAAGATACTGCTGATAGCAGTTTTTTTCTCTCTCCTAGAGTCCTAGTTCTCAAGTTGGACCAAGTGTTTTAGGCCCGTCCTACACTACCAGACTAAAAGGAAAAAAAATTAACTGGAACCAGGAGCCTTTTGAAATGTTATGATGAAAACCAAAACGCATACTTTCTTCAAAAATAGTGTAAGTATTAGAGAGCATTGAAACTGTCAAAACTATAACTCTATATACATCCAAAAGTTTGGCCACATTTTCATATTTTAGTTTGCTCGAATATGGTAGGCCATTTCCGCACTTAAGCTAAGGTATTAAATCTCAGTTTAAGACTTCATCTCAAATCGTCGTCACGGCATGATCTTGGTCATTGCATAGTGGCTGATATCACCTCATAATGCAGTTGTTGTCTTGCAGAGATCTTGCTATTCACTGTTGCTTCTCAGATTTAAAACCATGGTTTAAATGAAAAAATTCCAGACCAGAGCAAGGTAAAAGGGCCAAAAGGAAGGAGGACATAGAAAAGTAAAAGCGATCTTATCTAATCTGCTTAATAATCTTTGGACAAAAAGAATACAAGTTTAGATTCATAAACAAGTAAAATAGCTTATTACCTGTGCCGAGATAGTCACCACACCTGATTTTAAGTCAGATGCATGTTTTGTAACCTCTTGAACATAAGGGTTACTTCCAGGGTCCGCGACATCAGATTCTGCTACATTGGCGATATAGATAACTGGTTTCATTGTAAGCAAACAAAGGTGCTTTATGGCCTCTTTTTCAAGGTCTGGTAAACTAACAGAACGTGCTGGCTTTCCATCCAGTAGGACCTGTTGGAGCCTCTCCAACGCTGATCTTTCTGCTTCTTCCTGGAAGTGTCAAAAAGTTGGGAGCAAAACAATCAGAAACACCTCTTTTGTTAAACAAAAACTGCTTTAAACTACTTAAATAATACCAACACTGTCTACCTTAGCTTTTGACTGAGGGTCCTTTGCTTTTCCCTTTTTTAGTCTCTCGATTCTTTTCTCAATCTGCACACTCAAAGCATAGTTACAACACATAACCTTGGTGTCTCACACTCTCACACATGGCAAGGTTAATGACTTAGATGTATGTAGCCTAACTCCCAAATTATGGGTGAAGAATTCAAATGCAACATTACAACTAAAAAGCCTACATCTATCAATTACGTGAAATAGGGTATGTGTGTGTGTCTGTAATGCAACCGTAAGAAGCACTACATCTATCAATTACGTGAAATCGACCATGTGTGTGTGTAATGCAATGCAAAAAGCACTACATCTATCAATTAGGTGAAATCGTGGGTGTGCGTGGGCGTGCGTGTGCGTGATGGGGAAGGTTATGCATGGGTATTGTTTCCTTTAATTATCTGAAGAAGGTCGTTGCCTTATTTCAATGTTGGCGCCAGAATGAGGTCTATAAAGGCTCATTATATGGTCACAGCAATCTTAATAGATACTAGAATACATTGTTGCAATGTGTGTCAGCACAGACTATGAATCTATGATACCCTGGGGATAGGGAGGCAACACCCCGCACACTTTCACAGTAAACCATGTGGCCGTGTGTAGCATTCCTCATATAATAACTACGGCTGTGTATCATCCCTGGTATACATGTTATTGGGCTCCTAGAAATAAAACTGCACGTTCTTTAGATAGACCAAGGTTAAGCATACCACAATTAGTAAGTGTAACCTAATTTTAAATAATTATAGGATAGGATAAATGCTTAATACATAATTATTTGTTATCATTAACTTAGGAACAATGCAAAAAAAAAAAAAAATCATAGTATATCACAGCAACCATGAAGACTAACAAATGTTACAGATTATAAATTGAACATCTGAATATTTAACAAAAAAAAAAAAAAAGAATAACAATAGCAGCAACAGAAGTACCTGATCCAGATCTGAAAAAATTAGCTCTAGATTGATGACATCAATATCGGATTTTGGATCAACTTTACCATTTACATGAATGATGTCATTATCATCAAAACATCGAACAACCTGGAGGCATAGGCAATTAAGATATTTTATAGAAATAAAAATGGATCTCCTGCATCTAAGGAGCAAAAACACTTGCTGACAAAATTCAAAAATATACATTCACCTGAAAATGCAATCTAAGAAACAGCAACAAACCAATAAAAAACTGTTAGCAAAGACAGACCGGCTAAAGTTGAACCGCTTATAAGAAAAACAGTCAATTTTTTTATTTTTTTCGAGGAAAGAAAAACAGTCAATTTTTGTTCAAAGAGAACTGCTATTATATATCATCTCATAAACAAAACGTTTTTTTTTTCCAATATTCTTCACATATAGATTTGGAAGTCAGAAGTACGTAATTTGGGAGTCAGAAACGCCCTATGAGTAGAAGTTGTAAATGGTAATGGAAACGAGGGGGACAGCTCGCGGGAGACCACTCTTTTGTCTCTAATTTGGTGTTCCTATAAGATAGATTGTTCTTTAAGCATGTCTCAAACTCTATGACCAAATAGGATCGTCCAGTTCCTATAGAACCTATCACTAAAATACCCCTAGAGAGGGATAATGCTAAGCGGAGCGAAAAGGGTTTTCCATGAGATGG
>JAYMSF010002495.1:0-10212 GCA_036897335.1 Silene vulgaris
TAAAAAAAAAAAATTTTTTTTTTTTTTTTTTTTTTTTTTTTTTTTTTTTTTTTTTTTGGGTTAAAACGTGAGCCTTTTATATCATATCAAGTTCCTCTGATGTTCAAATTGCTTGCGGAAAATCGCTTACAAACACACACTCAGCTCGTCATGGTATTGCCCTCACGCTTAACTTGAGAATGGCAACTACTCACAAACAAAGACATGAATGAATGAATACGAAGTATATAATATCATTTACTTGACTTAAGAAGTCAATAAGAACACATTTTATGACAATTAGGTTGTTTTTCTTTTCCTTGAGATGAGGATTCATAAATAAAAGCCATCATACAATACTTAGTGTGTGTTTGACCTAGCTTTGTAAATTGTTTTTTTTGCCCAAAAACACTAATTGGCCAAACACTTCATTATTTAAAAGCTGAAAATAATTTCTTGAAATCTCAAAAATCAGTTTTTTGCCCTTAAAAGTAGAAGCAGCAAATTGATGCTTCTGATTTTGAAAAACACTTTTAAGAAATTAAGCTTGAGAAACAGAAACTCTTTTTTAACAAATTAGGCCAAACATGCTCTTATTAAAACCATTGTAAAAATACAATGGAAATCAAAGAAAAGAAATTACACCATTGTCTTAATTGGTAGAATCTGATCTCAAGTTAGGGAATAAAGTTTAGATTCAATTTTTTAGGGGAAAGGACTATAAGCAATTGGGTTATGAGTTAGTCTAATGCAAGACGGTTTTACAGTAATATAGGTTTAAAACTGTCCAAACGCAATCCTATTAGTGGGTAAAAGTGGTTACTAAAAGACCCCTTTTTGTAATAAATGTGTGTAAAACCGCCTTACAAAAATATTTGTGCTTAGTTATCTAGATAGACAGTCAATCGTTATAACTATACAACTTACAATGTTTTATACGGAGTATTTAGGATGAGAACCTCATTGTTACTAACCTCACTGTTGCACAACTCATATGTATAACGTATCTAATATCATTATATTAGATGAATAATTATAATTATATTACATGAATTATGAAACACGTGAGTATACTAACATTGAAATTCTTCATTTGTTTGTAAGTTGTGAACACCCAAATCTAAGAGATAAATACTGGCCACTTTTGTATTCTTAATGAGATTGGTAAGTATTAAATTAAGCAAAATTATAAATTGTTTCTTATACGTAGTACAAAACTAATACCTTTTGGTTATCAAATTCTTAATCCTAATTTATTACTTCTATCATGTAGAGAATTTTATATGGTGCAGTAATTCGTACGTTTTGAATTAGCAACATGGTAATATTTCACACTGAATAGGACTCTCAAAAAGTTACATTGGAACGTGTGGTTGGAATTCTGATCAAGAATTTGTGATTTTATTTATGCGTACATGAATTGATGAATATATACAAGTAAAAAACTGATTTTGAATTAAGTCTCCCATATCAATCAATACCAATATTATAAAAAAATCAACAAAATATAAGAAACCCCTCAAATCATACAAAGATCAGTAACTACTTGCCAAATCCGCGTTGCAACCGCCACCGGCTTCTTTGCTTGTGTGCTTGAGAATGCGATTTGTTGCACATGCTTTATATTATACTCCTTAGGATAGGATTTAGGATTATTATTAAAGTGTACTCTTAAGACACACATTAGAAAAACACTTATTATAAACCAACAATATTAAAGAGGGTAACTTACCATACAATGCATGTGCATAATAAGTGGCCAGGTTCTTTGTCGTTACTTATCCATCTTCAACTTCATTCTCCTAGGTCAATCTCACAAACGCCTACAATATGAAAAAGAGACGAAGAATTAGGCAGTGAAAAAGTAATTCATAAACAAATCTAACAATATACAACGAAATATGATCATGCATAAAGAAGATAAAATATAGTCACATAGGCTATAGCAAGCCAGGAGAAAAAAGAGATTATTTAGGTTTGCTTTAAATAGGTACGCACTTCAATAGAATAGAAGGTCTAATGGTGATGAATCAAAGGCATTGATGAAGTGTGTATATATAGCATCGTAGGTTTCTGTAATTTATATAGATATTGAACTATATTAGACTTCTATCATCACGTTTATTTGCTCATCACAAACTCATAAACTCTATCTTGTATTAATTTTATATATTATCTTTTGTTCGAGATAGTTCGCAAAAGGTGGAAACTCTGTAGCCAATAAAATTGCCCGGAAAAAAAAGCAGCCAATGAAATCGCTCGAAAAAAGCTTCCTTTAATAATATAGATAGATATATTGATTTCTAGTTGTAAACGTTTTAGAGTTTCAGTTTTGGAGTTGTAACCTTGGTTAAGCCATATTTTATACATTGTTTTTTCATTATATGGTAACTATGATGCTTACTACCTTGGGCAACCGAGATGGTAATGCTCCAATTTGCTAAGGTAGATCTTTGTAAGACACTTTGGTAGATGAAGGTGTTACATTTAGTGTAGACAAAAATGATACACAAATTCTCATTTGTGACTCGTCAAATAAAATTGATTTCGTTAGACAAAGACAAGTCATTTGTGACTCACTAGACACTATGATTTCTGTTACACATGTGAGTAGGGGTGTGCGGTGCGCCGGGCCAGAGGGCGGGGCAGGTTGGGGAAGTGGAGCCCGGGCACGACACTAAATGAGGATCGGGCCGCCCAATTTTGCCTAACACTAACCCGACCCACTTAGTAGCGGGCCAGTGCTAGGCTAGATTGGGCATATATATATTTTTTTATTTGCATTTGGACCGGGCCGGGACGAGGAAATCGTGGCACTAGCCCGACACTAGGGGCTAACTGGGCTGGGGCGGGCTAGGTTGTGTGCTGACCGGGCTTACATTTTTCGACCCACACACCCAGGTTGGGCCGGGCTAGCCCGCCACATTTCACAGCTCTACATATGAGTAATATTTAACCAATTACCGGTCGTAAAGGAGACTTAGCGATGAATGATATGTGATCTTAAAAGCAGAAAACAATGATTCAAGTGATTAAAGCAAATGTAGTTGAAGTTGGAAAGTGTATTCCGAGTTCCGACTATCACTACCACTACCCCATCATCCTGAGTTCCTGACCGACATCACAGAAACCAAAACCCACACTCATTTCCTTTCCTTGACTCATCAATCAACAATGGCGGTGGACGAGACACGGCTATGTCGTCCAGCAGTGGTGAAGACAACACTATGCTTAATCGCCCTTTGTATAGCGGGATACATAGTGGGTCCTCCGCTTTACTGGCACATCAAAGAAGGCTCTTCTACTTCTTCTTCTCCTTCTTCTTCATCTGTTTCTCTTACTTCTTCTTCTTTATTATCAACAACGTCTTCTTCATCTATTTGCGCTCCGTGTACTTGTAATTGCGATTCTCAACCTATTCTCACCATTCCTCAAGGTCCGCCTTCTTAGATCTCACTTCCTTTCTTTCATCTTTTTATTCTTCTTGTTCTTCAATTGTTGTTAAGTTTATATTTCTAGTGAATGCCTCATTATTGTTATAAAATGGTGTTTGATTCAGTATTGTTTGTTTATGTACATGATCTGTTGGGTATAATGTGTTGTATCCTGTGATAATTCTACTTTTGGGATGTCATAATTTAGTGGATTGCTTAATTAACAAAGAAATTACGGGTTTATCGGATTATGAACTAGATTCAGCAGATGGGTTTTCAGTGATATGGTTGAAATTCGCAATAGTGATTAGAAAGTTTTCTACTTGCTGTTAATGATTGGGTTTCGAGTAGAATGAATGATGATTGCTGGAGCACTTTTTGCTTATTAATTGATTATTTGACTGAGATCGGATTCAATAATCTGAAACATGTAGTGTTCCACTGATATATGTTTCTAAGATTCATCACCGTCTGATCCTTGTTAATTTGCCTATTTTTTTTGCAGAGCTGAGCAATATCTCCTTTACAGGTTTGTTATTTTCTTTGTTTATTTGATATAATTTGTTGTAATTTGTAAGGAATGATCGCCTGTTGCCCTTGTTGTCTTCATCGTTGGAATATGATAAGATCCGTCATTCATTCAACTCCACATCAGATCCCCTTGCCTCGTTTGGAGAGAGGCTCATAATTTAATTATGAATGAATTCCCTTAGGACTATAAAATTTATAAACTGTACTTTTACCTGCTATTATTTTCCTAGTATTTTTTGCCCCTGTTCTCACGAGGCATGCACCAGAAGGCGTATTAGTAAAGTAACAGCTGTTAATGGTGATTAAACTAGGCATTCTGAACAAAATCTACTTCCAAAATTGAAATATTTTTAGGCCGAGGCCTTGTTTAGATACTAAAAGAGAAGGGGGGGAGTGGGGAGGGGGAAGGAGGGAAGGCAATGGAAATACGTATGTTTGTGGTCTAGGAGGTGAAGATTTCGATAGTTGCGGACTTGTGGTGTTAGTAGTGGTGCAAGTTATTCTAGACTTCTTAAGAAGCTAGGTGTACCATAGATTCAGTAGTCTTGGAGGCACTAGTGCTTGATCCTTTGCATATATGCAATAAAAAAGCATGTCCATACTAATTCCTCAATGCATCAACATTCGACAGTACAAGATCTTAAGTGGTAGAACTCCCAGGGGTCAAACCAGACCTTGTATCCTTTAACTTTGAACTTTGAAGGATCTTGTTGTCTGCCTCCCTTGTGAGCTGTGATGCCTCGTCTAGGGCATTATGCTCGGAGCTGTTGGTTAAGTTTCCTCTTTATCCCAAAACCTTGTAGGAGCTTAGTGCTCCTGTGCCAACTTACGGAATACAGAATAGGTTGTAATTCTCACTGAACGTGTATTTTGCCCAGACTAGACACATTGTCTGGCTGTACAACCAGTCTCTGAATTTTTAAAATGGTACTATGTAAAGTGCACATTACGTGTGTGGCTCACTCTTATGGTTTCTGTTATAATGCCAGATCGAAATACTTTTACTATTTTTTATAGACTTGCAATTCGCCATGCTTATAATATCTCTTATCAACCCCTTTCCCTCCATTTTTGGTATCCAAACAAGGCCTAAATCTAGGCTGCTGCATAGTATCGCTGACTCCTTGTAAAGGTTTTGAAGGTTATTGTGAATATATTTTGAGGGGGTAGTTCCCACTTGACGCAGTGACCAAACTTAACTCGCAACCACCTGTTCCTGGATCAAGCTTTAAAATATTTAGTACCATGGATCTTACGTTTTCTTTTTCTGTAGTTGTGGTTCATTTACTTTGGGTTTTAAGAGCATCCCATTGTCACCACACTCCATTCTCATTTGTGATAGCGATTTATGAACCCAATCTCTCCAATTTGACTTATCTGCCTTAAGTTCTATTTTTTTTTTAACCTCAGCCCTATCACGCTATGGATCTTGCCCTCATGTCACTCTGAGAATGTTTTATGTGGTCAGTGGCAACCAATTCATTCAAAGAAATTTTTTATATGACTCTGCGGAAGAATAGGATGATAGCAGCTCTCGGAGCAGTTGTTTCGTTTCGATCTTTGGAGTGTTTCTGGCTTTGATTCACACAAAACTATGCGACCTCTTAGCTATGATTGGCATTTCATACTTGTGTGAATTGGAGAGAAAGGGAGGGGAGGAGGAGTAAAGCATACAAATTACCTTACTTGGTTAGCAAATAAGGTTGGAGGAAATGGAGGGGGCTGAAATGAAGGGATCCATTCTCCCTCTCCTAAGGCAAATAAAAATCCTACTAACACATAAGAAAGATTTGGAGGGTAAACTCCATGCGCACTCCCCTCCACTGAAGGGAAAGGTATGGACTCACTTAATCCCAGTCCGAGGACATAAGGATACAACTTGGAAAAATGAGTTGAGAACTTTTAGAAGTGATTTGTGACTCATTTCTTAGATAGATGGATGATTTGGTGAAGTTGAGTAATAGTTTATAAGTCAAGAGCATATCCATGCTTCAACTGGTAGCATGTGCTCCCTACCACTATGGGTTTTGGGACAATGTAATCACCTTTTGCCACATAAAAAGTGGGGTCAAATTGCCGTTTATTTAGTGAATGGTTTCTAATTGTCCAAACATTAATGAGACCTGGATGGTCTAGGCGCCTGATTTAAGGTGGGACTTGAGAGTCATTACTAATTCATGAAACTCTTTAGCGTAAGCGGTAGGAGTCACTACTAAATGGCCGCCTGTCTCTCATCGCCTATATCGATCTATTAGGTGTTCTTTGATTCATAAGGAATTAAGACAAGGTTTAGGTAATGAATGCGGAATTCCCATGTCGTCTTTGTTGACAACAAGATTGGAGTGCCCTTCACCACTATTAGTCTCACTGCTTCATTACTACCACTTGTATATGATTCTTGTGAACTATAAAGGAGAAATAGGAATGATTCAGAAAAACATATCTTCAGCCCTTATTCACACCCTTATGCAGCTGAGTGGGACCTGTCATTGGGGATTTGGCGTAATCTTTGGTATATATAATAATCATACCAACTACCCAGGACAATGACGTGAGTTCCCTTGTGCTGGATATAAAAGAAGAAGCATGATGGGATTGAAAATAGGCAAAAGCATGATGAGAATGGATGAAAAGAGTGATTGTTTGGTTTTGGGAAATAGTTTTTGTTAATTAGCTTATACAAACACAAAGAAGGGTTTACAAGTGATAATGAAAGAGAGGAATTTAAAGTTTCTTGCTCATTTTAAGCACAATTCCTTATGTTGCTGCTTTTCTGAACTAAAAGTAAGTTACAGGTCGGTGCCATCTGTCCCCTTGATCCAGTTGCCTTCCTTGGTGCAGGGACTGAAGTTCTATTATTCATGTTACCACGATCCTTTTTCAAGCGATCTTTATCTCAAGTATTTCAGATCACTCACTGAAGTTCTATTATTCATGTTACCACGATCCTTTTTCAAGCGATCTTTATCTCAAGTATTTCAGATCACTCATGCTTGTAGGAAAAAGGAAACTCATCGTCCTTTTTCATAACCTTGTTTCTCAGGGGGTGCTCGGGGAACTTATAGCTCCAAAACTTTCAATGATAACTTTATTAGGAACTGTACTCTATTAGCCATAGATTTTTTTTTTGACACTTCAGCCATAGCTTTACAATACAAGTATACAACACATGACTAAAATTGTGCTGGTAACTAGTGATAGGGTTTAAGGTTGTGACTGGTAACTGGTTATATATGGCCCCTGTGCTCAGCGTTGTATCTGGGCTTCTCAGCTTCACATTAATTTGGGATTTTACGACTTGGGTTGGGTACATTAAAAAAATGTCTCTCAATGAATTAGGAATGCTTCCTATATACATCACTGCATTTAATTTGGATGAATTCGATTGGAATCACCTATTTCTTAAAGATTCTTGAGTAAATAAGTCGTTTTGATATCGCGAATATCTAGAGTTTTAAAGGGCCAATATTTACATGTATAAAGAGAGTATAATTAAATTGAAGTTTTGTATATTTTTTTTACGCTAAATCTACTTTTATGTTTCCATATCGTACAAATTCTTTGATTCTGTAATTATTTATTTCTACTATACTATTTGGCTTAAGCTGATTGTCATTCAATAAGTAGATTGTTCAAAGCATGACCCAGCAGTAAGCGGAGATACAGAGAAGAACTTTGTCGAGTTACTATCCGAGGAATTAAAATTGCGGGAAGCTTCAGCAGCAGAGGATCGAAGACGTGCTGATATGGCATTGCTGGAGGCTAAGAAGGTTACTTCCCAGTATCAGAAAGAGGCTGATAAGTGCAACTCAGGAATGGAAACCTGTGAAGAAGCAAGGGAGAAGGCAGAAGCAGCTTTAGTGGCACAAAAGAAACTCACTGCTTTATGGGAACAACGTGCTCGTCACAAAGGATGGAAGGATGGTCCAACCAAAGCTCGAACTCACTCGCAGGGAAGTGTCGAATCTGAGTAGTAAAACTAATAGTTCAAATTGAAATATTAGGTTCTGTTTAGTATGCTTATAGTACCTGGACTTGATACATGGCTATTTCGAGAAAACATCATTTTGGGACAGAAAACAAGTATAGTGAAACGCCTGATAAAGTGAGTGTGTAAGCAATATAAGTATCAACTTCTTGCTACTGGCTATGGTTTGGACTTCGGTTCGTTTTCTTTAATGGTTAGTTTGGGTATCTTCACCATGTGCAGTGGCAGAGTGGGGGTAAATAATTGTCAATTTATTTCCCTACGCGATGAAAAATGTGAATTTTCAATTTTATCTTCAAGCTTTTCCAGACTTGAAATTCTATTCAAGATGTACTAGCGTTTTAGTATGACTTTTATTAGCTTATTTACTTTTGGTACAAAGTGACTTTTATTAATGATATACTCCGTATAAACTATTCGCTCGACAAAAGAACGACTAAGTATGGCTAGTTGATAGACGCTCCGTATTTGGCATTTTAGGAAATGAGAAAGAAAACATTACTCTAAACGAAAGTAGTCCGATCAAAGGAAAAACAAGAGTAACAATGTGACATGAAAATCTAAACAAACATCTGCAGTTACGCTAGATGTGAACATACATAGCCGAATACTTGTACGTTGCATTCTAAGAACTGCACAAAAAAATTTGCCTATGAAGCCAAAGCTTCAAATGACAATTATAACCATTGACCAATGCCTTACAGTTCTAAATGTCTTCATTCCTCTTCTTCTTATGATATCTTACTCCATCTTCACTGTTATAATGAAAAGGCCCACGCTCCACATGAGCCGAGAGGTTTTCATTCACCTTCGACATACTCGCAAAAACATTCATAACTTCCAAGTATAAGCTGTTTTGCTTCTCATACTGAAATAAGAACGAACCAATAAATAAGAAAAAAGTTCAGTGAAAAATTGGAAGATTGTCATTCCAGTCAGTGCAGTCTGTCCGAGCAAGACAGTAGCCAGAATAAGCAAAGAAAGTTGCTAGGGAAGTAAGCTTAGGATATGGTACATCGTTTACTTACTAACAAAACCGTTTGCTAAAATTTAAGATATTTATTCTCGAATAGCACTGCAGCAGCAGTCATGCTGTAGAAGTAAACATAACACAACTGCTATGTTGACAAAACAAAAAGCCAAGGTTCGGCACATACCACATCAATTTTTCCAACAGCATGCTCCAGAGCTTTGTTCAATTCCTTATTCTCCTCCATCAAAGTCTCAATCTGAAAATGTGGAAAACTCAATTTACTTGAGAAAAAACTAGCCACATGACTTGATCACATTAATAGTAACAGGACATCAACTCCGAATATTGTCGTCCTTTACCTTCTTTTGGGAGTTGATATACATTGTTTTGTACTTAATATCAGCTACACCAGGAATTTCCTTCTCGAAATTCATCTCCTGTCAAGAAACGGGGAAAAAAACAATCAGTAAAAACGTAACACAAGAAGTTGATGCAAACATCCCAAATTCCCAAGTAGGTCCAAGTTAAAATGGGCACAAAAAGAGTATCTTAGCTCCTATACAATGAGAAGAAGTTACGGCCAATACATCAGATGTCTGCTCGGAAGATATTTTCAAGTCAAGCGCGTGAGTCTCCAGCTGTTTCTTATTCGCGGTTTCTTCTTTATCGTTCTCACTGTCACTGATGGGTAACTCGTAAACAACAGGCTCTCGTTCTTGATTTCCGGCACTATGATGGAGCCTTTGAGATCTTCTAATAACTGCATCAGAAGCTTTTGATTTCCTCTTGCCAGTATGAGAAGTATCAGAGTTTAGAGGACCGGGATCTAAGTTACTAGGATTCCCAGCAGTAGCATTTGGTTGCTCTCCCGGTGCCAGTGGTTGCTTAATGGGTTGAGATCAATAGTAAGAAGTCAATAAGATTTAAAAAAAATAGTAGAAGTATGAATTAACACAAAAAAGAGAGAGCAATGCAAAGCTAACATGATTGATCTTGTTCGACTTGTTGAAGCTAAAAATAAAGGATATAAAAAAAAATAGAGCACATAAACGCGTTTAACTAATTGCGAAAACTATTGACATTATTTAAGACACTCTCGTATCTACTCGTTTAGAATTTTCTCCAAAATCTTCCTTTAGGCAGACTTCAAAGAGCTTTCTATAGAATTCAGGCTTTAGAAAATGAGTAGCTGTATTACACAAATACTACTATACA
Source organism: Silene vulgaris (assembly GCA_036897335.1). NCBI lineage: Eukaryota > Viridiplantae > Streptophyta > Magnoliopsida > Caryophyllales > Caryophyllaceae > Silene > Silene vulgaris. The sequence goes on from JAYMSF010002495.1 coordinate 10,121, forward strand.
ACCAGTTGTATACCACCTTATACATAAATCCGAGCTTATATGTAATATTTTTCTGAGTTTTGTAAGAGTTTATTTTTTTTTGTTTAAGTGTG